>BJKM01000825.1:0-97500 GCA_015082035.1 Chaenogobius annularis
TTAAAAAAAAAAAATACCTAAAATAGTTGCATTTGTGGTCATTACGAAGTCCCATCACTTCGCCAGACCTTTCTTTACTGTGTCTAGCCACAAAACTGCTTCAACGTTCAGCGCACCGCAGGCTATTAGTCCATGTGGCTTTTTATACTCGGACATTATAAAAAAATGTGCTTGTTTTAATACATCAATTATTCGGACCAAGGCGGAACGTGGCCAAAAGGGAATTTTAAAGGTGTTAATTGTGCCTCACATCGGATCTTTACATCATGATGAGGGTGTCCACAAAGAACTTCAATGATTACAAATATAACAAATCATCTTGATCACTTTTTTTTTTTTTGTGGCAATTGCCATCATATTTGCGATGTATGTTTTTAAAAAGAAGGCTTTAGTTCAGAGTGCACATAGTAAACAAGCTCCGGATCAATAACATCTGAGCGAAGACTGACACCAACTCGGATTGCAATATTTTTGTATTCATTTACTTTTTTTGAAATATGAACAACTCGACCAGAGATCAAGATTAAAAAAAAATTATAATAATGACATTTACAGTATGGCATTTGTCTGTCTGTTCCTATGTCGGTCCTCGAATGGCAGTCCTCGACTTTCGAGATGCTGTGCAGTCCAAAAGTGTCTTTTGTCGTTTTTCTCCCCAGCGTGCCAAAGGCATGGAGAAGGACTTGAAGGTGGGGCAGAAGGTGATCTGTAAGCACAAAAATGGCCGCTACTACCACAGCGAAGTGTCCGCCCTCACCACAGCCACGTTCTACGAGGTGGTGTTTGACGACGGCTCGTACAGCGACAATCTGTTCCCTGAAGATATCGTGGTCAGTTATATTATTTTTGTTCAAGTTTATGCAACTGATAGTGATTCAAAGTTGACAAAATGTAAAAGTTGCTGTTGTGTTTCAGGACAGGGACTGTGTGGAGATGGGTCCCCCGATGAAGGAGATCCAGTGCAAGTCAGATGGACAGACGGACTCCTCTACGGCGCCAAGTTCATAGCAGCACACTCGGATCCCATGTTTCTGGTAACATATTCATTTTGGTAGAATGTGGTTCGACCCTCAAAAACATGCTTGACTTTTCTTTTTGGTTTTTAACTATATACCGTATTTTGCGGACCATTAGCCGCTACTTTTGTCAGATGTTTTGAGCCATGCGGCTTATTTAGAGGCTGCGGCTTTTCTGTGGGTTTTTTTCTTTCACCGCTAGGGGCGAACTAACCGGAATTAGAATCAAAACTAAAACTACAGAAAAGTTAAGCAAAGAAGCAGATGTTGCTTTTTTATTCAGCTAGCAAATAGAACACGGACGACAAATTACCAACTATAAATTATTTTCAAATTCTTGCCCCATCATTATGGAACCCAAACGAAGAAGTTCGTACGAAGCAAGTTTTAAGCTGAAGGCCATCGATCTTGCTAGGAAACCGCGCGGCTGCACGCAAGCTTAACATCAATGAATGTACGGTGAGAGGCTGGAGGGGACGGAGGGGACAGCGAGGAAGCGCTCATGCGATGCCAAAAGTCAAGGAAAGAGTTCTGCGGCCTATACAAAAGGTGCGGCCTATACAAAAGGTGCGGCCTATGTATTGTTTTATTATCGTTTTTTTAAAAATAGAGCAAATGCGGCTTATATAGGGGAGCGGCTAAAAGTCCGGAAAATACGGTAATCACTTAATAGCCTGAATAACAGTAATAATTAGAGTTTAGATATATTATATTATATTTAAAGTGTCATTCACAGACACTGACTTTGTTTCGTTTGAAGAAATGGCATTAAACAGAGCCTCACTGCTCTACTAATATATGGGCCTCTCCTCTTGCTCTCCTCTTGCTCTGTTTCTTCTCCTGCGCAGACGGGGCAGGGCAGTCACCTGTCTGCAGTGGGACAGCCCAGAATTGGTGCTTCATTGCCGTGAATGAGGCGTTCCAAGTAGAAGACGCACTCGCGTAGCTTCTCGTCACTGTGGATCACTTTTACCACAGCGGGTCCACGACGTCACACACACAGACTGCTTTCTGCGCTGTGCTGACTCATACTGCTGTGTTTATGTTTCACATTTAACATGAAAAGTGCACGGGATCAAAGCGGTCAGAAGCGGAGCAAGTGTAAAACTAAGGGAGGAGGGCAGAGGAGGGACAGAGGAGGGACAGAGGAGGGACAGAGGAGGGACAGAGGAGGGACAGAGGAGGGACAGAGGAGGGAGAGGACAGAGGACAGGACAGAGGAGGGACAGAGGAGGGACAGAGGGAGGTGACTCGTGTGCAAGGGGCCCGCTGAGTGTGTGTGTGTGTTGCGGGGGACACCGGGGCATGCTGACCCACTCCTCCGCTCTTGGCACCCCTCTTGGCACGGCTCACACTGCAAACGTGTGTACGCATGTTAAAAGAAGAGAGAGAAAAAAGACATGTTGACTTTACTGGTTGAGATGATGGCATGTTTTGTGCACAGGTGGTTTTTGAGGATGGATCTCAAGTGAGTGCGAAGCCAGACGACATCTACACTCTGGAGGAGGACCTGCCCAAACGGGTCAAGTCTCGGATGGTAATAACAGCCTCCGGCACAAGACACTCTAAAGAGGGTTATTTCATCACAGGTCTGACCTGGAGTAAGCGTCAGGACAGAGGAACTTTGAGATGGTGTACTAAAGTATGCCCGAAGCTTACAGCAGAGCTGGTTTAGACATGTATTCAAAAAATGAAAGTATCAGTTTGATGCTTTTATCTGATCCTACGTACAATACAGCTTTCCCTGTGACATACTTTTTGATAGTTTTGAGAGCATGGAATACTTTTCGTAAATGGAAGAATGGCTGGTAGACTCTTCCAAAATGTTACTCACTTTCTAGGACTACATTTACATCAAAAGTAGCAGCAGGAGTGATAAAAAGTACTTTGCATATTTACTGATGTGATTTTGCCTTTCTTCCAGTCTGTAGCTTCGGACATGCGCTTCAAGCACTTCACTGAACCCAAGGTGAGAGAGAACTCCAAAAGACAGCGGGTCCTGAACTCCAGGTACAGGGAGGACTACATCGAGCCCAGCATCTACAGAGCCATCCTGGAGTAAGAGCCTCCTCGAGACCCTGCACCTTTAAGACTTTGCTGGAGACCTGCCCCTTTAAGACTCTACTCGAGCCCCCGTCACTCCTCTGTCCGCGCCCTCTGCTCAGGACTTTGCCATTTATTAGGAACTCTGGAGCTACTCGCAGTGAAGACAACTCTTTATTTATTTGAAGATCATTTACATTTGAGATGATTGTTTTTTGATTTTATTATTGCTTTTGTCATGTTTCTTTCTCTTGAAGTTGTCAAAAAGAGGTCTCAAACTGTTGCAGAATGTTGTAGCTTTTGAGAATATTTCGAGAACAGCTTACAGGCAGTGACATCTGACAGAATGGAACAGTAATGGGAATTCTAGAGCTTTTTTCACAGAAATTATTGAGCAACTAAAGGCTTGCCCTGTGTGATTACTAAATGGGGCATGGAATTGAAGAAAAAATAAATTCACAAATATCTCTACAATCACACATTTGACCAGAAAAGTACAAGTGTATGCCATATTTGTGAGTAATGCATCTAAAGTTGATGCAGTGGTATATAGTGAGACATTGGTCCTCCCCTTGCTCTTCCATTGGGATATTATTGCTGTATCTGGAATGTTCCACAATATGGCATTTTCATCTCTTTCCATCTATTCAATTACAGGTGTTTAGTTTGCTCTGAAATGAAACATGCATTCTAACAGTGAGGGATAGAGTAATGCCCTACTGTGGAACAAGAAGGTGGCAGAACCTCCTCCTAAAAAGTCACATAGTGCACCTTTAAATCAAGTGGTTTAAAACTTTGTCAAACCAAAACTTTGTATAACCATTTTCAAATAAATGTCTTCTCACCTGAAATCTGTCACGATGCTAATGACGTGTTCCCAGTCCAAGACGGCTAATGTGTTCACAACAGACTCATGTTTATTCATCCAACTCAATCATGTACTCTAGCTAATATACTTTAGCATTAAGCCATAGTTTCTGATAGAATGTTATGGCATTTTAGTCGATTAGTCCGTGTACTTTACTACGTTGTGCTACGTTAGCTACCATGGTGTCATTAGCATAGCCTGGCTAGCCGTAGTTATTTAAGCAAAAACTTTCCATTTTTTTCCCATTTCTGCTCCAAATTTGAACAGAAGCACTTAATGAAATGAGGTCAGTTTTACAAAGAAAATATTTTGTCTTTCACAATTTTGAGCTTCACATTTTAGTAGATTTAGATTTTTCTATTGAGAAATATAACTACTGTAGACTATTTATAAGAGTGAGGCAAGTTTTGAAAAGCTGACTATTTTTGGCCCAAATATATTTATTATTTTTCCACTTTTCCGTTCGTGAATGCGCCCCGAATGGTAACTCCGGCTTGGCTAATGTTTCTTGTTCGACTTCTAGCTTTTGAACTGAAGTAATATATTTTTCAGTAGCGATATTATAAGATGTCATTGTAGTTCTAGTGTGTCTTATCTGGTCTCGAATAGGAAATATTGATCAAGTGTTTTGATCCAAAGCCAAGGACTGTCTGTATGTACACACTTTGTTAAAAGATTTCAGTAAAGTTTTGGGGAAATTTGAAAACTTGTGCGCATGGTTGTGTTTATTTACAGATGCATTTTACTCTTTCTTCTTAAAAATGTATTTGGGAAAGCCGCGTTCAGATGTGCAGAGTTGACAGTTTGCCTTGACATCAGTTGCACCTGCAAAGCCCGGGGCAGCAAAAAAGGTGCTTTTTTTTGGTGGGCTGGTTGTGATGTTGGTCTGCTGCTTTCCTTTTCTGCATCAAACTACAAAGCATCCGTGCAAACGCTCATGTTGCATTTTTACACACCGGGGTTAAGAGCGGTATCCTCTGGTTAGCCACCCGCTGGCTCTGGGGGTAAACTCTGGGCTAATCCTGCCTTAATATTCTGAACAGTTTAAAGTGCGTATGACTGGTTTCTATTTGGTGTATTTATACGTGTTGTACATATAATTTATAATTTTACACCAGTCGAGCAGGTATTTGTGAAGAAAATGTTGAAAAAATGACAGGAAGTGACATCACACCAGGGACACTTATTCAAAGTTATGCATAATTATCGCAAAGAAACAATCTTTTTGACTCTCTAAACATTAAATCAACTAAATAAAGTAGCTTTCATTTTTTTTATTTGTCAATTTTTTTTAAAAGTGACATTAGATGTGTTTGCTGGGTAATATCCTAGTGTGATGTCACCAATTACAAAAAGGAAGTGAATTTATTAAACTAAAAAATGCTATTCTGTGATAACATTTTTATAACTTTTAGCAAA
The DNA here is from genome assembly GCA_015082035.1 of Chaenogobius annularis. Taxonomy (NCBI): domain Eukaryota; kingdom Metazoa; phylum Chordata; class Actinopteri; order Gobiiformes; family Gobiidae; genus Chaenogobius; species Chaenogobius annularis. The sequence continues at coordinate 5,347 of BJKM01000825.1, forward strand.
ATTCTAAATATATTATCTTAACTACATTTTAGTATTTCCCACCACGCTTTTGCCTAGAATGTTCCACAGTATGGCATTAACCTTATTTGTCTCTATGGAGACAAGCAGGTGACGTCGCCAGATCAAGTTACAGGTCAGATCTGTGGAGAGGTGACCGCACTCTCAGTAAGAATACATGTTTTTTTGCAATTGAATATCGGAAATTGAACAAATGCAAGATGTAAAAATAATGAAATGCCATACTGTGGAACATGACAGCTTTTAGACAAGTGACACAGTGCACCTTTAAGTAATATGAAATATACATTAAAAATACTATACTGAGGAAACTTTAAGGATGTATGAATTCTTTTTATTGTACACTTCAATGCATACACTCTGTCTTCCTCCCAAACGCACAGATCATTTCAAAGCGTATCTCTTTTGTCAGTGAGAAACTCTACCCTGTGCAGTAGGCCTCCTGTAACCACGCTCCAGTGTTTTATGTGCATACCTCAGGGTCCACAGCTGGGAGCAGGGGGGAGGGAGTACACAGGGGTGTGGGGGAGTTCAGAGGTACTGAGTGATGGGATGATGGCTTCAGGCTCTTCACTCCACACTCTATTCCCTCACATGAAAAACTGGTGCTTACGGTACGTGCACTGCCTTATGGAACTCGTATCATGGGGTGTTAATATTGTACCATGATATTTGAGACATTTGACATCAGCGCCAGTTCTCATAACCATGGTAACCAAACATACCTAATGCTCTGGTACGCAGACTGGTTCACGTTCGTTAGCATGGGTGTGTGTGTGCATGTGTGTGTGTGTGAGTGTGAGTGTGAGTGTGTGTGTGTGTGTGAGTGTGAGTGTGTGTGTGTGCATGAGCGTGTGTGAGTGGTGTGAATGCATGAGTGTGTGTGTGTGCATGAGTGTGTGTGTGTGTTGTGTGTGTGTGTGTGTGTGTGTGTGTGTGTGTGTGTGTGTCATGTGTGTTGTGAGTGCATGAGTGAGTGTGTGTGTGTGTGCATGAGTGTGGAAGTGAGCTGTGAGTGTGTGTGTGTGTGTAGTGTGAGTGTGCATGTGTGTGTGTGATGTGTGAGGTGTGTGGTGCAGTGTGCGTGTGTGTGAGGGTGTGTGTGTGTGCGTGAGTGTGTGTGCATGCGTGTGTGTGCGTGTTGTGTGTGTGTGCATGTGTGTGTGCGTGTGTGTGTGTTGCGCGGTGTGAGTGCAGTGGGTGTGTGTGAATGTGTGTGCATGTGTGTGTGTGTGTGTGTGTGCGTCGTGTGTGTTGTGTGTGTGGTGTGGTGTGTGTGTGTGTGGTGTGTGCGTGAGTGTGTGTTGGCATGTGTGTGTGTGTGCGCATGTGTGTGTGTGTGTGTGTGTGTGTGTGTGTGTGTGCGCATGTGTGAGTGCAGGTGTGAGTGTGTGTGTGTGTGTGTGTGCGTGAGTGTGTGTGTGTGTGTCTACATGCTTTGGCCGTGGCTCCAGGACCATGCACATATTTTCTTCAGAAAGCTCAAAACCGTAGCTGACGCGCTGTCGACTCTTCTAAAGAGGGCTGATCGCCACAAGTCACAAAAAGAGGTGGAGTAATTCCAAGTTCATGGCACTGTGAGACATGTAAACAAGACACTACTTCAAGTTTGTTGACAGCTTTTTCTGCATTTATTTCACTAATGAATTGAGTTTGGAATATTATAGATGCATTATTAACATTATTATTATTAATTATTATGCACTGGAAATATAAGGTTTTCAATCTTGGCGTGAATGCTGCGCATCAATAACAGCAACCACAACCAGGTTCTGCAACAAAACCGCCACTTTGTGTTGTTGGCTGTGCTAGCAGGTTTAGGTTTCTGGTTTTGGGACAGGTTTGCCAACCAGTTCATGGAAGAATTTACATCATGGAAATTCAATGGTTTATCACAAGATTAAGTCAGATCAGGCTGCTGGAGTCAACAGTCGCGCACCCTTTGGCATCATAACAATAGAAACAGTACAAAGGTTATTTTCTTTCATTCACAATATTATTTAAACTAAAGTCCTTTGAACTTTTGAACAGACATAAATGCTTGAGTTCAAGTCTGCACATAATTAAACCAGTAAAGCCTTTTAAACTCCACTTCTTCACTTACTCATTCTGATCATTTAAAGATGCACTAAGTCACTTTTCTTCATCTGGAATGTTCCACACTAATTCATTAAATATATGCCTATCTGTAACTTGGCACTGATGTCACCTGCTTGTCTCCATGGAGATATTGTACTGTAAATCCAATGATTAATTAATTCATTGCTTAAAGTCATACTTTAATTTTGTTTTTATTTTACTGTTATTAATAATCAACATTTTGAGCTTGTGTCAACCAACGTACCAAACAAATTCATAGTTTTCTATTTTTGAGCAATAAATCTGTAAATGCAACTGGACAGTGTTATGGCAGGAAAATACCAAACTCGTTGTCCCTTATGCCCTCACACAATTGCTGATGACGCACCGGAACCCTGAGGTGGCGCTGTTCAAAGACTGGCTCCTCTCAGGTGTGATCGGACTCAGGGTGGGCCTCTCTGCCAACACCTAGCCTCCTGCCAGGGCATTGTGTTTTTGAACAGCTGGCAGACGGCCAAAGTTTGATTACAATCAGCCAACACCCACGCTTGTTGTGTCCCCAGCATTTGTCTCATCGGGCCAATGATGTTCAATACGTCTTCATGTGACCTGTTCGACCTTATTCACAAAAAAGGTGAATCCTTTTGTGGAGGGGCGTTTGACACTCACGAGGGACATGAGATTAGTTCAGAATTAAACCGTTCACTTTTGAGAAAAGGCAAACTCTTTCTATTGTTTTTGCTTTATTTCTTGATAACTATTACTGGAGTTTTCCACAACAATACGTTTTAAGTTTTGTTTTTAAAGCCCGTTCACCTCCTTCACAAAACCACTTCCCCTACTTAATAACAGTGTATATTTGCCCATATGTTCACTTTCTGATACTGCTGTGGTTTTGTTCTTCCAATAAGTTAGTTTCCTCAAATGCATTTGGCCCACTCCGTACTCACCCAAATTATCTGAAGTAACAATACTCAACAATACTACAATTTCTGAAACCCAGCAATAGAAACCAGAAAAAAGCCTATTTTTTACCCCCTCTTACAAGCATTATCTTTCTTATTGAGTTAGAAATCTCACAGAGGTACGACTTTCGGAAACCTACGCATGGTGTGTTTTCCTGGTCGCCTTGTTGAAACTGTAGCTTTGTACGCAAGTACTCATGTGCTCATTCGACCGTACTTTTTCATCAGACAAAAGGCTCTGTTTACCACTAGACAAATGGTCATGCCATTTCTTTTCATTTTGTAAGTTTTGTTTCAAACCGCGCTGCGTTTGCTGCTCTGTCCTCTGAAAGCGTGAAGCCACATGTCCTCAGGTGACAGGGCTCAGACTGTGGTGCTCCTGGCTTTGGAGATTATCCCTGACCATGCCACTACAACCTGCAGCCGGTCAAGCCTTCGTGATTCTCAAACAAGAGACTTTATTGTTTGGTTAAGTTCAAGTGGCTCTGACAGGTCGGACCACTCATTGAACTAAAATGCAGTAGAGATAAATACATTTGGAATTTTGCTAAAAATTTATTAAAACAATTATCATAGAATAGCACATTTCTTAGGTTTATCATTTCACTTCCTGTTTGTAATTCATGACATCATTACCCAGCAAACACTGGGCAAAAAACTCCTCTTGAATTTGACAAATAAAAAGATATGATAGTGACTTGAATTAACGTTTAGAGAGTCAAAACAGTTATTTCTTTGTGTAAATTATGCATAAACTTTGACTAGAACGAGTATCTCTAGTGTGATGTCACTTCCTGTCATTTTCCACAGATTTTTCAACATTTTCCCCACAAATACCTACTCGATTGGTGTAAAACTATAATTTATAGGTACAACAGGTACACCAAATGAAGTCAAAATAAGAAAATCGTTAAAAAAAACCTGCCGTACGTCCCTTTAACGCCAAAATGTTCCCAGCAAACAAAGTCAACGTTGCTGTTTTCTTCCAGTTATCAAGTCAGAATAATGTTGAGCAGTACGTTACAGTCATGCAGTAGAACAAAAAAGTGCTCAAATCAGCCCAAATGCGGATATAAAGCTGGAGTCAATTTCTGCTTGTGGTCATTAGCGTGGTGTAAACTTTAGCACCATTAGCAGACTTAAAAGGTGCAGGTTCACACACAGCATCTGGACAGAAGTGAGAGCGTAAAACGAAAACACCCCAAGTAGGCGACTATCATTGTTCGCTGGCAAACTGCTTATTACCAACTAAGCTGAACCGCGATGCCAAACCCGCCCTGTGTTGAGTGTAAATAAAGTGTAGGATGTGGACATGGGGCAATGGAGAGTAAGCTTCAAAATATCCCCATAGTTTATACTGCAAAAAACAATCCAAACCATTCAATCAAAGTGAGTGGCGTAGTCTGTTATCTCAACATATCTCAACCGATTTGTAATTGACCAGAAACACAAATGTACCAATCATGTAACATTGTCAGCATAAATCTTTTGTCACTTGTAGAATTTGACTGAAATAAGAGTACTGTATACTGCCAAATACTGTATGTTACTCAAGTAGGAATAAAAGACTGGAACTCCAAAAAGTACAATTATAGACGCCTGTGTTCTTGTAACAGCTGTCTCCTGTGCTTGTCTGTGTGTGTGTGTGCGTGTGTGTGTGTGTGTGTGTGTGCGCGCATGTGTGTGTGCATGCATGTGTGTGTGTGTGTGTGTGTGCGTTCCAGTTTGCGGTGAGGGCCAGTCCGGACATGTGTCTGCAGCATTCTGAACGCGCACACATCAACATTATGTACACTGCAGACTTGTTGAGATTAACCATTAGCTTCTTCTAACACCACGCTAACTGGGGTCAAATGTCAGTAAATGTAAAGGCCTTTGTGGGTTTTAGCATTTACGCCTGAACGACAAAATCAGTCATGCAAAGAGAACTCAAGAGTGCGCAAAAAAACAAGGGAACTTCAATTGTTTTTAGCCCCTGTTACAACCCGGCTCTGCGAGAGTTAGGAAAAAGTAACAAAACCAAGATGGAAAATGGTAAAAATAAAGTTGCAATGTTAAATAAACTGGAATGTAAAGGGAAATGAACACATAACTAAGAAAACAAAACTCAAAAAGGCAACAACAAAACAAAATGAAGGGCCATAAACAGAATCAAAGTGACAAATTAACAAAAGAATAAAAAAACTAGTCTAAAAACACAGGGCTACAACAGGGGTCCTTAAGTAGTGGGAGGGGCTGCAGGTGGAGACTGGAGATGTTGGGAAGGGAACACCCCGAGTCAGACCACAACAATACCGATAATCGACAACTAATTTACGACATGCTAAGAATGGTGTCACTTGTTATTTGCTCTCTGCAGCGCTAAGAAACAAATTGAAGCTCCGTTTGTTTTTATGTTCATTTTAACGCTGCAGACCGCGGTGGAGGGAGCGTAGTTGTCATCACTGCTGATCTAAAACGAGTCTGTTTCTTCCCTGGAGCAGTTGAACAAATGCATTAAAATACAGAAATCATGAAAGAGTTCAAGACATAAAAGAGAAGAGTGCAAAGAAAATCCTTTCCGTCATAGCACAGCTAAACAAAACTGTTTTTAGCTTAGATTTGAACACTGCCAGAGCAGAGGCCCCTCTCACATCCTCTGGAAGACTGTTCCAGATTTCAGCTGCATAAAACTGAAACGCAGATTCTCTATGTTTAGCCCCGACTCTGGCACCAGCAGGAGGCCGGTCCCTGAGGTCCTCAGAGTCCGAGATGGTTCATATGGCACTAACATGTCCGAGATGTACTTTGGTGCTAGGCCATGGAGAGACTTGTATACAAGCAGAGCTGCTTTGAAGTCTATTCTCTGAGCCACAGGGAGCCAGTGCAGAGACCTGAGCACAGGCTAATGTGATCGTACTTCCTGGTTCTAGTCAGGACCCGAGCAGCAGCGTTCTGGATGTACTGCAGCTGTTTTACAGCTCGTTTGGAGAGGCCAGTGAGCAGGCCGTTACAGTAGTCTAATCTACTAGAGACAAATGCATGGATAAGTCTCTCCAGGTCTGGTTTAGACACTATACTTTTGATTTTGGCAATGTTTTTTAGATGGTAAAAAGCTGCTGATGTGATTGATCTGACGTGGCTGTTAAAATTCAAGTCTGGGTCCATTATTACCCCCAGATTTCTAACTTGATTTGTAGGTTTTAGAGCGAGACTCTGGAGGTGACTGTTAACTCTTTCTCTTTGTTTCTGTGGACCAAAGACGATGATTTCAGTCTTGTCATAGTTCAGCTGGAGAAAGTTGTTTTGCATCCACACACTGAACTGTTGGATGCAGTGACAGAGTGAATCCACTGGTCCATATTCACCTGCCGTCAGTGAAACATAGATCTGAGCGTCGTCTGCATAATTGTGATAGGACACATTTTACTTGCGCATTAACTTAAGAGATGTCAGAGAGTTTGAGAAGGGTCAAATCATTGTGAGAGGGACGAGCTGGAGAAGGCTTTGTGCAGTGGTCATCAATACAAGATCAACTGAGGAAAAATAATGGATGGAAATAAATCTTTTTATATTGTAGAAGCTTATTGAACCTCTGCAACAGTGAAAGTGTGTTTTTTTGGTCAGGCAGTGTATACGGCTCAATTTGCACTTTTTGGTAGAAAATATATACCTTTTTCATGGAGCTCAACAGTCACTTCGAAATCCACCATGGTTCAGGAAGAAAATGTCCCATTATTTTTCCCATAGACTTTACCAAAATAGTGACAGTTTAAAGGCACTACACAGGCTGACCAGCTTCGACATGTGGTAACTAATGCCCACTAATGTTTTCAGTTCCAGAACCAAGTGTCAAGGAATTTGTCATTTGAGTTTATGTTCATGTTCTTTATGAGATGTACATTCACCAAAGTGTCAGCTGTCTCCTGCACTGGAGAGAACAAAAATCGGAAGTGAATTTCTTCTTCGTAAGTTCAAATGAAATGTTGTTTTTCAGACACATGTCACAAAGGTCCGTGTTCCTCTGTGAACTCCAATAGGGCACTTTCATGTGTGTGAAGTCGTTTGATGCTGTCGGCTCTGTCTCCTGCTCAGTCTGCTACAGTGTGGGAGCTGAGTAATGAGGTGATAGGTGAACCTCTCGCTACTCACAGGAAGTGCCCCCGCTGTCACTTCCTGTCTTTAAATAGATGTACAAGCAAGGTTTCTGACAGTTCGACCTCAAGTTTTACAGCTCAATCTCTCCTCTGTGTAGCATTTGGTTCTCTGAATGGCAGCCTATTTGAAATGATATGTTTTGTACCACTTTGTAAGAACTACACCTTAATTAGCCTTAATAAAGCATGAACAAGGAGTTTGTAATGAACGAATAGTTTATTAAGAGTGATCCAGGCTTAGTAACTACTTCATTATGTTGTAGAAAAGGATTCAGTTGTAGTCATCTGGACTCTGTTTTAGAAAAAACTAAACGTTTCGACTCCAAGAGTCCTTCTCAATCAGAGAAACAAGTCTGAGAACTCCTTCTCTGATTGAGGACTCTTGGATAAGAGTCGAAACGTTTCGTTTTTTCTAAAACAGAGTCCAGATGACTACAACTGAATCCTTTTCTACAATGGAACACTCCTGGACGAATGAGGGATTACACTGACATACTTCATTATGGATTATAGTAAAAAAAAAAAATTCTGGGCTCTCTCTTTCTCTCTCTCTTTTTTCTTTCTCTCTCTTTCTTTCTCTCTCTCTTCTTTTTTTCTTGTTAACAGTATAGCGTAAAACTACGCTACAAAATACTTTGAAGATGTACAACTACAGTAGGTGGCGGTAAATGCACCTTTCGGCTGCCAACCGCCATGAAAACTAACACAACAACAACAAAGGATTTCTCCATGAGTCAGAGCCTTTTTCTTATCTTTACCATCACGTTAAAGCTAAAATGCACCCATTGAACTTGGCAGTTTGTGGAGAGTTTCTGCTTGAACTTTTTTGCAGGATGTCAGAATAGCCTCCCAGAGCTGTCTCCCGCCCACATAAATCTTTTGCTTGAGGATGATCCAAAGGTTCTTGATAGGGTTGAGGTCAGGGGAGGATGGGGCCACACCAGTTTATCTTCTTTTGTGCCCAACAGCAGCCAATAATGCAGACGTAGTCCTTGCAAAATTGAAAATGAGTCTTCATGTATTTCTGGGCCCTCTGGAGCCGTTTCTGCTCGTGAGCATTGGTTAAGGATGGCTGAATAGAAGGCTTATGCATAACTGCAAGCCTCTGCAGGATCCTACACTTTGATGTTCGTGGGACTCCAGAGGCACCAGCAGCTTCAAAAACCTGTTTGCTGCTTTGAAAGGACATTTTAGCAGCTGCTCTCTTAATCCGATGTATTTGTCAGGCAGAAACCTTCCTCATTGTTCCTTTATCTGCACGAATCCGTGAGTGGTCTGAATCAACAACAAATCTCTTATCTTATATCTAAGTTTTCCGTAGCTTGTCCAAGGCATTCAACGCTTTACAGCACTAGAGAGATCCTTTTTCTTTCCCATATTGCTTGAAAATGATGGTCTGCTTAATTATGTGGAACGTCCTTCTTAAGTAGTTTTTCCTTTAACTGGACCGACCTGGCAAGCTAATTGACACAGGCGTCTGAGATTGACCCAAAGAGCCCTGAGACACAATACCATCCATGAGTTTCACTGACACTTTTTTGCATAATAATTTGGAAATGTGTTCTTGAAGTGCAAAGTTGTCCTAAAGTATTTAAGAAAGCAGACTAAATAATAAGTACTTTACAGTACCACTACAGTCGCCAGTCACAGTGGCGACTGTGACTGGCGACTTTAAGTGAGTGAATTTGGACTCTGGAGTAATCATTAGCCCAGAGTCGTGCCTTTACTCGTGTGTATAAGTGAAGAGAGATTGTCCATTACGCCATCCATGCCCGCACAGCCTGACCCTAGAGCTGCTGTTTGGATACTTGTCCGTGCCTGCTCCTGTTACATCACCTAACACTGATTATATAGTCATGGCCCCAACCCTCAAGCAAGACACTGCCATGGCTTCCGCTTCTTTATTAAATGTAATCAATTTTAAAATTAATCACTGGTTGACTTTTGGACAATTGCTGGCAAGAAAACCTGGATGTCAAGTCTTTTTATGGGTTATATCAATCTGGCAAATCATGCACATGGCACAAATAAAGCAGCGAAGATTATACTCCGGGTATCTGAAAGTAAAACCTGATGGACACAGCTTCTCACCAACCAGCTTCTATATTTGGAACAACAAACACATCCAGCATAAACAAAATGGTATTGTCTAAAATTGTGTTCAGGGAATGTTATAGTCTAATAAAGTCATTATTAAACAAGGACTGATATTGCAATACAAGGAATAAGGAATCACCAAATTCCCAATCACCAACAGAATACACCGTAATCCATACTCCAATACTAAATATAATTTTGCAGTTTCTGACCAGTTTCAGACCTCAATTCAACTGTCAAATACAAAAAACAAAACCGTATGTTTATTGGTGAAATAGATTTAACAACGTAAATATGCTCAAATTAGTTTTTCCAGGATCTCATTCAGCCCTGAAATCAACCCACTGCCCCGTCCTACTGGAACTCATTATACAGGGAGGTAAATTGGAGAGGGGCGTGATTGGTGAGAGGTTGTGCATCCGTAATAAGATCAAACTTGACATGCTCTTTATAGAGTTTTCGAAAGTGCGCAGTGGTGAACCCAATCAGGAAGACTGCACTAGATTCTAAATGCCCAGTTATAAAGTCTGTTCAAGGGCTCCAACACGTCGCTGGAGCAGGTTTTTGACGCACGCTCCAGGACAAGTAAGGGCTGATTTTGTTAGATTGTTTTTTTCCATATTTTGTTTTGTCAGAATTTGAGTGTGCGAGTTACAGTTGGGTGATCAGAAGACAGCTTTGTATTGATAATGTTTACAGCAGGATGGGAGTTTAAAAAACAAACAAAGAACAACCCTGTATTGTCTGCATACAATGATGATTCAGAAAACTGACACACAGTTGGGAAACTGTTAAAACAAGGAAGAAAATATAAAGGTCCAAGTATACTGCCTTATGGGACTCCAATATTGTAGTGTAGAGGCTCAGATTTGACTTTAAAATTTTGACTACATTAGACCGGTTACAAAGATATGATTTTAGCACTTGCGTTACTGTTTCAGAGACTGAAGGATTCACAGTACCAAAAAGCTTTATGGAAACAGTACCTTTCCACGCCCAAATCAGGCCAAGGCCCGGTAACATCTTTTAGAAACACTGTCTGCTTGACCTTAACCTTTACCTCAACCTTTTTTGAGGTTTTGCAGCATTGCTTGGATAATAACGGGCTTACCTAGGCCTGTGGAGAGAGGGCCTATCGCTGAGCAGCTGATTACACTCGCTGCTCCTTGCCCCTCCCCTTCTGTGTCAAAACCTGACACACGCCTTGGCCCACAGCAGCCAATCATAGGTTGCATTTGGGGAATTGGGTAGTGTCAATACAAAATGGTAAAACCCTACAACACACACAATATACACACAAAAAAATAAACAAAATATATATAAAGGTGCCACACTTCATCTTTAAAATAATAGTGTGAGTGGTGCCTCCAGGATCTCTCAGCCCCAGGGCCTACTGATACCTTAAGGCGACCCTGGCTCAAAACTGATGTGTCCTTCTTCCTGCACTTAAAATAGTCACAATGGAGTCACAATCATGGTCTGAGTACTGAGTTGACCCAGCCCAGTCTCAGAATAAATCATATCACTTGCTGTCAGTAGTATTGCGTCAAACCCATGAGAAAATTGCATAAATAATCACAACTTCTTATAGCACTGAGCAATGTATCTTTATTGTGGCAACCATTCCAAACAGATTTGATTTTAGCATTTGTGCTACATTAATACAGGTATAAAAAGACTGAAGTTTGGCCAACAAAAAGAATGATTCACCGTATCAGAAGCTCAAGAAAAACAACACCCATAGTGAAGTCGCTTGTTCTGTCAAACGTTTCAATAGTGAAAGGAAAGGAAATGGCGTCAACTCGCGTTACACATATATCATACTATATAGACTTTCTGACGTTCTCAGTGCAGTACAAAGCAAAGTGTGTGATGGCAGATTATTTCCTGTTGTGTCTCCATAGGACACACTCTTCTGCAGTACAGATTTCCCTCAGGCTTCTTCATCACGAGCCTAAATCATCTGAGCGGGACAAAATGCTCCCTTTTAGTGTGGAGCTCCACACACATAAACGCCACTAATATCCTGAGCAAACACGTAAAGAAGGCAGCAACATTGTATTATTGTTATGCATATTAAAAAGTGCCACTTTAAGTACTAGGTAATTTGATTTCATTTGCAAAATGTTTAGCATGTTTATCTCGTGTTTGCAGACTACCAAAAGGACAGCAAACAGATCAAAGTGAACTGATATGATTTGTTTTGTGTTTGGACTCAGTCAATCATTTACAGTTTGACTTGTGTTTTGCTTTCTGTCATTTTGGACTGTTTCCCGTACTAACTTGGCAGAGTCAAGATTGATGGAACGTGGTGTACTCTGAGTGGAGTTCTATGCACTGTCATTCTGGGTTCTTGTTAAAAGCGATTGGGGAAAAGCGGAATGTTCAGACTTCAGGCTAATTGGGTGAAGTGTCACGAGCGCAGAGCAAGCAGAGAAACATTGATTACATTTGTGAGAAAAGCACAGACGTCTTTCCTATCTCGAAATGGAGCTGGTGATTAGACAACTGTTTTTTTTCTGAGTGAGTGTTTGTGCTAAAATAGTGGCCTGTGCATCCGTTGTTTTGGTTTGTTTGCAGATAACACAGAAGAAAATTCCAAAACAGTACAGAACCAGTCTGACCAAAGAACAGGAGTTCTTGGCTTCACCGTGGAGCCAGGATTCGCCATAAAATGTGTATATTTGCTTCTTCTTATAGCAAACCAGCCAGGATTTCTTGCCATATGCTGTGGTGCAGTCCAACATGATGGGGACGTGATGGGGACGTGCTCAGGTCAAGTCCTTGTGCCCTTTCTGAGCAACAGTTGCATTTTGTCTGCACCAAAACCACAACTGAATGGCATGTTTATGGCAGAATAAGAACAAATGCATGGCATTTGTTCTTATTCTACATTATTTTAAGTTAGAAAACATAAAAACACCAATACCAGAGTCCAGTAGTGGGGTATTAAAGGATCATAAAGTTTACAATCACCAGATGTAATGTTGCCTGCATCACTGGCTATAGTACTTCTGAACAAGCTGTTCATTTCAACCAGGAAACAGTCCATTTCCTCTCCACACTGATCCGAGAATGAAACATGCAAGCAAATAAACGAGAAAACTTCACCATCATCTCATGGCATGTTCTAATTGCATGGGAACGTTGAGTCCAGTATCTCGCTGTGATGTAAAGCAGAGGGCAATTGTGGTGCTAGGAGACGTTTCTGACCATGGCGTGGCCCGAGTGTGCTTCTGCAGCAGAGGAAATGACAGAAGGCTTCCTGCATGGACATTCATGAGATGTTACATGCAAATCACATTGTAGCACTCTCACGTGTCAGGACAGATAAGGGCATTTGAACCTGGAGCTGGAGCAGTAAGTACAGGACTGGAAAAGAGCTAGATCAAATTGGAATTTTCTGCGCAATATTGCCTTGAATGCAGGACAATAACGAATCCTCAAAATGACTCAAAAAAAGGCTTCTTTTCACCTGTTTACTTCGGAGCAGATCGGGGCGGTCTGAAATTGTTTCCAGTGTCCTAAGTGAACCGTACCGGCCCGTCTAAATGATCCAAAGCGGACCTTGCTCGGTAGTAACTTCAAAAGGGGCCGGCTCACTTCGGCTCCCGGAATGCGTTTGAGCGAGATAATTGTTTATTTAAAAGTTGTTCAAATAAAGAAAATGAAATGAAAGGAAGAGAGAATGCTGATTCAGATGAAAAGAAGACATCAAAATGATGTCACATATAAACTGAAAATAATCATTTTGCACCAGATGCTGACTTGATCTTGTGATAAACTGCCATATTTCCGGTGAAGGAATTTGAGTCTGCAAACCAGCAACGCTACAGCTCACATTAGAATGAGCAGTTTTCTGTTTCTCAACGCATGGCATCCACGAGACTCATGGCATATGTGTCCGATCCAAACCCGGTGCATTACATAAAGAGACGTTAAAACTCAGGGTAGAGACGCAGAGAAGTGAAATACATGCAGAAAAGCTGAACGTCTTTTGGTGAATTGCTGAAATTGGTCTCATGAAGAAGAAGAGTCATTTAGGTACAATATATTATATTATTATTATTATTATTATTATATTATATATATTATATTGCATTTTTTCAGAGAACATCATGTTTGGTTGATGTCAGTTACTCGCATAGCTGAACTCCCCATTCCCCATTAAAACCAAGGCCAGTCGACGTTTGGCTAAACCTGCATGAATTACTCAAAATAAAACATGCAGCGAGTTAATGACAACATGGTTAAAGTAAATGTAGACTTTCTTTAATGGTTGTAATGATTTGGGTTTCTATAGCGCCTGTCGAGATGCTTAAAGCACATTGAATAGTAGAGGGAGATGCATGGAACAAGGCTGCAATCTGTGGCATCGACCACTGCGGAACACTACCATCCACGCACACACACAAGCACACACGCACACAAGCACATGCACACACACGCGCACACGTACGCACGCACACACACACACGCACACACTAATTCACAACACACACTAATTCGAACATTAATTCCTAACAAAGTGGACGAGATGACACAATGACAACAGCTCTTGAATCCACTGGGACGAGTTAGTGGACAAAGACTTTTATCAAATGAATATGATATTTTGCTGGCTTAGGCTTTGAGTGCCTCAGTCATCTTTTACTTTTGTCTGTGTCTTTGGTTCCATCCTCAGCCAAGAATCACCACTGCGCGGTGATTTTTGATGAAACTCTGATGAAACTGTGTTAGTTACATAAACAAAAATATTCCAAACTATTCCAAAAATGTTTTCTATTTTTCCCAAAACCTTGCAAACTGACTTGAGCAATAGTGCTATGAAGCTAACGACGTATAACCAACATTTTCCACATTTCCCATACATTTCTAAATAAATGATTAATACTCTGCCATGATTTGAATTATGTCATATTTGTTTCTGTGGTATTAAACTGGAGTTCTCAAAGACAAAAACATGTCCAATCAATGAACAAAAGCTGAGGGAAAGGGGCATTTCCAGTCTGCCCATTGAAGAAAAAGCTCCTTTCAGGGCAGTAATAAAAAGGATTTGATTATATAGTTTATCATGTGCTTAAAAGTCAGAGGGTATGATATTATAGCGGGTGAAACTAACATACTTACTTATTAAAGGTGACATGAGGTAAATAAATTGTCATTGTGGAGCTTCCAGAACAACTACAAAGTTTGCGGTGGTTCTGAAAGTTTTTTTGCCACTGAGGTTTAGAAAAATTCAACTGTTAAGACACAACGGAGGCTGAGCAGCTGTGGAAACTAACGTCCGTAACGCGGTGGTTTTCAGCCCAAAAACACATGTTAAACTTTTAATTCTGCAAAATGTTTTAATAACTCTGCAAGTTTATAAAGAAACAGATTTTAAATAAAAGTATTGCGCTTGTGCTCATTACTTAGCTGCGCTACTCCGAGCTCCTCCCATGTGACTGAGCTCCTCACCCTATCGCTAAGGGAGTGAGGGTAGGAATGTAGCTTGACTGGTAAATCGAGAGCTTTGTCCTTCTTCACCACCGCAGTCCGATACAGTGCCCACATCAATGCAGACGCTGCACCGATCCGCAATCTCACGTTCCGTCCTTCCCTCGCTCGTGAACAAGACACTGAGATACCACCTGGAGGGGGGCAAGTCACCTTTTTCCTGTTGAGAACACAGCACAAACACAACAGAAAGGTAAAACGTGCACCAAATGAAAGAGCAATGTTTCAAGCTATTATTCATCTTTTCATTCCATCTTGTATACCCCCACTACAGCCACACACACGAGAGTTCAAACCCAGGGTGGGAGGGCTATGGCATGCTCCATAGTGCGGTAGGTTGTCACTCTCATCTTCATCAATCATTTTTAAAACAAAAGTGCCATTCTGTGTTTTAGTGCTCATACAATTCTCAAATGCACTGATTGTCACTAGAATAATCCCCTTTTAATATGTGAACATTATTAAGTGAATTGGGTGATGTTGTGTCAAAACTATGAGACGACTTGCCCCCCTGTGACAACTTTCCCCAAACCCCAGGAGCACTTGGGGTGTATCTAAAGTACTTTAATTTAATCAGTTTCCTTTATCCGTGCAAGAAAGTCATACAAAACAAAACTTAAATATACATTATTTAAATTTCTTGCAATGATTTTCTGGAGCTGTCTTAGCCAAACAAATATCAAATGAGTTCATATTCAGGACCGAAGGGCAGACCCTAAAAACACACAAATCTAAGCTATTTAGCTATCTTACTTTTATGATGAAACTTTTTATTTTCTGGGGGGAAAAATATAATGCAGTGTGACATTTTACCCTGTGTGACATGCCCCGGTCTCCCCTACTCTGGATAAGCTCCATATAGTCACGGAGCTTTAGTCTGATTCTGGCAACCACAGCTAACAATAGGGTACTGTAAGTGCGTTTATGAGCGTGATCAGAAGTCAGCAAAGAATGAAGTACACTGTATGCAGCATTATCTTAACATTTAGAGCCTACTGCTATTGTCAAGTCCAAAATGTCAGGACCTATTCCGATTTCTCTTAAAATTCCACATCTCCTTCGGTGATGTCTGACAAAATAACTGTCAGCTCATGACCAAGGACAAGGTAAAGAATTTCTGGATGAATGTCGTTTCAAAAAGACTTCAGAAACATAATTAGAAATCAATGTGAGAACACAAAGTGCACTCAAGACGCTGTTGTATTGAATGAGGTCCATGTTTAGCCTCTCTTAGCCTCCCACATTAGCGCCGCTTCCGGTCGGCAGCTCGTTAAATGAAACAGTGAAGCAAAACATGCAACAGGGTGAACCGTTTGCTAATGCTGGCATGATTGTGGTGCAGGAGTAAAGGAATCCAGATTAGTCATACCGAGGATTACTGCATTCATGTCGCTCAATCTCAAAAGGTGAAAGGTCACGAGGTTAGCAGCTTCCATCCAGGGCTTTACAAGCTTTCAACCTGTTTTTAATTCAGCATTAGATGATATGCCATGACATATTGGGGACGGTGAATGTGGATAGGCTGGTGGTAGAGCAGTGGGAACGTTTTTGTGTGTATCCGTGTATGTGTCTACAACAGTCTAAATGTCTGTTGTTGTTTTGTTTTTAAAAAAAAAACGAATTAAAGAAACCAAAACCAAAAATTCCACAAATAAATCAAGTATAAGCGCCATTTCAGGTGAGCAGCTGTTACGATTGGAGTAGTCTTGAAAAAAGTTACTTGGATAACAAATTAGTCAGACAAACCAACATTGAAAAGCTTGAGTCATCATCAGTTTTATTGAAGTTAATGCCCAAACGTTTAAACAAATAAAGTCTAAATATTTCTGTTTTCAGATCAGTCACTTGGCTCTCACCTATGGGCTTCAGATGACATCTCAACATTCTATAGGCCAATAATAGGGGGGACAGCTAAAATTTTAAATGTTTTGAATTTACCTTTTGTTTTGTTTTTATGGCAAAGTCATATGTCAGAAGATTTGGCTCTTGCCACCCATATGGAAGTATGACATCATCACATTCTACAATCTGACCAATCTGACAACCAATGAAAGTGGTATACAAAGTTAGATATTATTATAATTTTTTCCTTTGTTTTAATTGATCAGGGCATGGATTCTCAGCGTGTTCGCAGCATAGACAATTTTTTCTTTGTAGTTTGTTTTTACAGTTTTTATGTTACTGGATGCATGTTGTGTCTCTGGGCAAACGTAACATGTATCCGGATCCCTCCATGGGGGGAAACGCGAGGCGGAGGAGTCTGTTTATACATTAACAACGCCTGGTCTTCCGATGTGACTGTGATCTCCCAGCACTGCTCTCCTGCTCTGGAATATTTTGTCATTATTGCAAACCTTTCTACTCTTTCATTATGGCAGCTGTTTACAGTCCACTGAGGGCGAACGTGCAGGAGGCTCGCGGTTTTGAGTGTGAAGAGGACCTACCTGGACTCTTTGTGTATTATCCTGGGCGATCTCAGCCATGAACTAACAAAGTACAGACAGTTTATTAAAATCCCGACCAGAGAGCAGAACACACTGGATCATTGTTACACAACAGTCAGCAACACATTTCGAGCAGTGGCCCGAGCAGCTGTGGGTTTTTCAGATCACGTCATGGTCCACCTGATCCCCAAGTCCAGACAGAGAATGAAGCTCTCCATACCTGTAGTGAGGACCTCTCAGAAGTGGACCGAAGAGGCTGTGGAGGAGCGTGCGTGCTTGGACATTACAGACTGGGAGGTCTTCAGAGCTGCCACAGATAGTTTGGATGAGTACACGGACACTGTGACGTCATACATTCGATTCTGTGAGGACAGCATCATACCAACACAAACCAAAGTCACTTTCAACAATGACAAACCCTGGTTCATACCAAAACTGAGGCAGTTAAGGCAGCAGAAGGAGGCAGTGCACAGGGCTGGAGACAGGGGGCGCTACAAAGATGTGACATATGGATTTATCAGGGAGGTGTCGAGAGCTAGATCTAAGTATAATACGCGTCTGAAGCAGCAGTTCTCTGACAACAACCCCGCCTCTATGGAGAAGGCTCCGGCTTCTCACCAACTACAAGCCTAAAGCCCCCCACAGTGCAGACGATTGAAAACTGGTTAACACCTTCTACTTCAGGTTCGAAACCAACCTCCTCTCCCCCACTGTGGACACCTCTGCACACCCACCCTGGGCCCCACCACTTTCTCTCTTCAAAGGCAGGATGTGCGCAGGTTCTTTTAGATATCCAAACCTCCGAAAGGCTGCTGGACCAGACGGTGTCCCTCCCGCCAAGACACTGTGTAGAAGAATTGACGCCTGTCTTCACAGACATTTTTAACACCTCCCTGGAGTCATGCCGTGTCCCAGCCTGCTTCAAATCATCCATCATTGTGCCTGATGCCAGAAGCCCCTTAATGACTACAGGCCAGCGGCGCTGACGTCTGTAGTCATGAAGTCATTTGAACGCCTGATCTTGCCCCACCTCAAGTCCTTCACCTCCTCCCTGCTGGACCCCCTGCAGTTCGCATACAGGACCAACAGGTCTGTAGACGACACAATCCACCTGGCACTCCAATTCATCTTGCAGCATCTGGACTCCCCGGGAACTATGCCAGGATCCTGTTTGTGGTCTTCAGCTCTTCATTCAACACCATCCTCCCTGCTCTGCTCCAGGACAAGCTCTTCTAGCTCAACGTGCCGGACTCGACCTGCAGGTGGATCACTGACTTCCTGACGGATCGGAGGCAGTGCGTGCGGCTGGGGAAGAACGTCTCAGACACTCGGACTCAGCACAGGAGCTCCACTCCCACTCGCACTGTTCATTTTCTGCACTATTTCCGATCATCTGTAAATGCTTGTGCAAATATCTGTGTACATACTGAGACCAAGTTTATTTTTTACCTTATGTTATGAGTAAATTCTTAATGTATGCATGCCATATTGCTATTATTATTACTTTATTATTCATTGTTTTACGTT
The DNA here is from genome assembly GCA_015082035.1 of Chaenogobius annularis. Lineage (NCBI taxonomy): Eukaryota > Metazoa > Chordata > Actinopteri > Gobiiformes > Gobiidae > Chaenogobius > Chaenogobius annularis. The sequence continues at coordinate 24,112 of BJKM01000825.1, forward strand.
GCACCTTAACGCCTAAAAAAGTTAAAAGACTGTGTTCAAAGACAGTGGCAATAAACCTTTTCTGATTTGCAAAGCAAATGCCCCATTTGCAAATGCCCCAATGCCCCATTTGCAAATACAAAAATGCAAATGGGGCATTTGGAAATGGGACATTTGCACTGAAAGGAGCTGATCCATTGACAAGTGAAAGTTGCATCCTGTGCTTTCTGAGTGGTCAAGGATAACAAAATTGAAAAAAGACAAATTTAGACTGATTTACATGAACCTCATTTAAATGTTCTCTAGAACATCAAAAACACAAAATTTGGCTATACTGGAATGTATTATTCTTCATGTAAGGGTGGAGTGGCTATAGTGGTTTAGAACACAAAGAAAAATATGAAATAATTTTACTGGTTTAAGAAGCAATACATGGAAATGGGTTTACTTTTCTAAATGTGCATGCCCCATCGGGACATTGCTTTGTTTTGTTCCATTTTGTTGTCATGTATCATATTAAACTATAACAAGTATTATCGGGCCAGCAAATAAAGATGAGTGGGCCGAACAGTGAACTTTGAGGCCTCCATCTGTGATAGAATCTATAATCGTTGTTTATGGACATATATTTGGACATAAGAAGATGGCTAACAAAGAAGATTTAGTGATTATTTATATAAAATAGACAAGATTTATAGATGAGGACTTTTGGTATGTCATGCTTGATTAGATTTAAACAGTTGGTTTACAGAATATAACTCCTGTATTTAAAAAAAAAAATCAACAGCAGGGTGACAATTGAGTACCCATTTCTTGTGTCATATACATTGTTTGACCCAATAAAAGTCACCACAGAAAAAAAGGGTCACATGCTCCAATATTTAGTTGAATAAGCCTTTAGCTTTGATTACAGCATCGTTTCAATGAGCTTCTGCAATGTCAAAAGATGTGTCCATCCAATGCATTACGTTTTTCACGAAGATCTTGTATTGATGAAGGGAGAGAGTGACCATCACCTTCACCAGCTCATTCCTCTCACTGGGGTTCAGATCTGTAGTAGGTTTGTTTCTGCTTCTCCTTAGATGTTTTCTCTGCTTGATGCCAATGATTTGACCGTTCTCAAAAACATTGGCATCTTTTCCATGACCCCAAGGAAAATGTTTTAATTGAGCTACTTTCTCAGGTTACATGAGAATCTTCGTTTTCCTTGCCTGTAGGGCTATATCTGCTGTCCCACCTTGATTTGTTCATATTAATTAGACTAGAGAATCATATAAAGCCCCAGGAGAAGATTGCATGCTCTAATTATTACATTATTTCCCAATAGCATTTTGTGAAAAAATAAAAATGCAAGTACAATTCCCCTTTCAGCAGTCTTACAGGTACATTTCATACAACTAAAGCCCAATCACATTGATCACATGATTTGACTGAATTGTTTTAGCATCTTATAACAATCACTTGCTAACAGCTTAATACTATGACACAGCCACAAGTCTGTGTCACACTGTCATACAACATTAGAAGGGTGTGCCTTTGGGTCATTATGGTATTTGTGCCAGCCAAGTGTCAATTTGCCAAAACAACCACACTAGTAAAAAAACAAGGTATCAAGAGCATAGTTCATAGTTAAGATAGTGGTCAGGTCAGAATGCAATTTGCTGTTTGAAATGTGTCAATTATTATTATTTATTATTTATTATTTATTATTTATTATTTATTATTTATTATTATTATTATTATTATTATTTTTTTAAAGGGGTGGAATTATTTTATCAAGGTGTTATTACCATGTGTGGATTTTATGATTCAATTATTCCTTCATATATTTCTCTCATTGGCTTCTCCATCTGGCATTTTGACAACATACTTTAAAATTCTAGAGAGCTAAATACACTTGATGTAGAACGCCATGTTGATGAAAAATACGATTGTAATACGATGCGATAAAATAAAATTTTCCAGGATAAGCATCAGAGACCCGGTGGAGCTTTCTTTCTACCTTTACCTACCTACCTTTTACCTTTATTTATCCAGAATAGTCCCACTGAGATTAAGAGTCTCGGGGTCCTGGATCCAGAAGGAACCTTGGCTTGTTGTTAATGTTTTTAGTTGTCCGGGAAACCAGAGCACCCGGACTCCACACAGAAAGTCCCCAACGCCACATGGGTGATTTAGTGTTTCCAGTCTTATTCAATTCATTATTAATAGATTGGTGTGTTGCTCTATCAGTCTTCACATAGAGGCTTCATTCTGAACAATGGCTGCTGCGTGTAACAAAGACGTAAGGGTGCCATGTCACAAATGACTGAGTGGTAATATGATAGCTGGAGGAGGATGAGACTGTATGGAGCCACTGCTGTAGGTGGTGTGGTTTTCCAGGCTTATTGACAAGCCCGTTTTGTTTCATTTGAGCAACATTCAAGAGGAAAAAAATCAGGGTCCAAACACCCTTAAGAGACTTTACTTAGCATCCTTTGGTTTACTACAAACTGGGAATTTGTTGCACTATGATGTCGTACCAAGGCTAATTATTCTCACAAAGAATAAACTAATGCTAGCTAGTGTTAATTTTTAAGCATAATAAATATCAAAATAATGGCACAAACTAACGTTAATGTCATTGAAACCCACCGTGTTAGTAGCCTATAATTATTCTAGCGCAACTCTGTAAAAAACCCTGAAGAGATATAATAGACTCGGCTATATTAATAGAACGGTCATCGTTGTGGAGGTAAGGGTGTTGTAGAGACCAGAACAAGCAGCGCGTCTTTGAGCAGTATCTTATTCTGCCCCGCCCAATTTTGCCTCTTATTGCTACGGATTTGGACTTCTGTTGTTTTGACACTTCCGTTTGAGCGGGAATTCCATTCACTTAAGTGGCGACAGGGGAAAGTATCAGCTAAAATAGATATAAATAAGGATTTTCTGTAAAATGCTCAAAGTTAGATTAGTCATGTTTGTCCTCTGCATTTGTCCTTTTGCATTGAATGTTCACGTGACCAATAAGTCAACAATGTTGAGAATGGCAGTTCTATGTAACTATACAAGCGGAAGGAGGGACACAATTCATGAGCACCCGCAGCAACTCTCCAGAGTAAGGTGAAAAGAAGCCGAAACATGGATCTATAATGGTAGGTACGCAAGTACTGCAGTTCCAGGCCCAGGAAGATTTCTCCATAGTACGCAATGCTTTTTTTGTGACAACAAGCTGCCCATGTTTGGCTAACAGTGTACCTATACCTTTCACAAAGGTCAAATTTTAAAGTTATTCTCTCTATTTTCACAACATGAACTTTTAAAATGGTTTAAATGTTCAAGGTGCTACAGCTTTGTAAGATTTAGCCTAGCCTCGTTCTCAGCCCATGCTCTAGCTGCCATCAACATGATTGGTCAGAACTGATCACACGGTGCATGTTTCTGTTGTTGCATGTGGGTGGCGCTAGTCCATATTAAGGAATTATGTGGAAGAAAACATTTTTTTGCATTATGTGCCACTGGGCCACTCATCTTCAAGTTCTAATTATAGTTTGATGGACGGAAAGTAGTGACATTAACAGTGTACTCGGACTACCAGCACAGGCTCTTCACAGGGCTGTGTACTTTCTAATATGCTCTTCTCCTGTACACAAACAGCTGCACCTCTAGCCACGACTCCGTAAAACTGATCAAGTTTGCGACACACTCATTGGCCTCATCTCGGATGGGGATGTGTCTGTCTACAGGAGGGAGGTGGACCGGCTGGGGTCCTGGTGCAGTGGTAAAACACTGGAGGGAAATGACCAGAAGACAGTGGAGATGATTGTGGACTTCAGCCCCCTCACCTTGACAGACTCCCCATCACCACCGTGGACTCTTCTGCTTCCTCAGCACCACCATCACGCGGACCTAAGTGGGGAGCCTCCATCAGTTCATCAGAAGGAAAAAGAGGATGTACTTCCTGCGGCAGCTGAGGAAAGCCAAGCTGCCAGTGCAGATGATGGTGAGTTTTATTGAGTCCATCCTACCTCCTCCATCACTGTGTGGTACGGTGAGCCACAGCCAGGGCAAACAGAGACTTCAGCGCATTGTGCGTTCTGCTGAGAAGGTGATCGGCTTGCAGACTTCATCTTGCGAGGACTGTACGTCTCCAGGGCTCTGGGACGAGCAGGTCGGATCACAGCTGACCCTTCTCACTGAACATGGACTATTTGAGCCACTCCCCTCCGGCAGGAAGCTACGGTCCATCCGGACCAGAACTGCCGAACATTTTTTATTCCGGTTGGACTCATGAACACTTAAACCAGCCACTTTAACAATACTCAACAAATATATTCATGAACTGTTCACTTTCTTTCCACTATTTCAGATCATTGGTAAATGCTTGTGTAATATCTGTGTACATACTGAGACCAAGTTTATTTTTTACCTTATGTTATTAGTAATTCTTAATTTATGCATGCCATATTTGATTCTATAGACATTGCTATTATTATTATTTTTTATTCATTGTTTTATGTTGCACTAATACACACCGAAAAGTTTAAAAAGACAGTGTTCAAAGACAGTGGCAATAAAGGCAAGGCAACTTTATTTGTGGAGCACAATTTGTACACAAGGCAATGCAAAGTGCTTCATATAACAGGAAAATCACAAAGACATGAAGAAATCACAAAATATTCAAACGTGCAATTTTCAGTCTATCCGTCAAATAGTTCAATAATAAAGAGAGATGCAAAGAAAAGCATTTCAGTCATATGCAGCAAAAAAACCAGTTTTTAGCTGATTTGAACATTGCCAGAGTATCGGCCTGTCTTACATCTTCAGCAAGACTGTATAGATTTTAGCTGCATAAACTGAAACGCAGATTCCTCATGTATAGTCCTGACTCTGGGCACCAGCAGGAGGCCGGTCCCTGAGGTCCTCAGAGTCCGAGATGGTTCATATGGCACTAACAGTCGAGATGTACTTTGTGCTAGCCATGGAGAGACTTGTATACAAGAGAGCTGCTTTGAAGTCTATTCCCTGAGCCACAGGGGGCAGTGCAGAGACCTGAGCACAGGACTAAATGTGATCATACTTCCTGGTTCTAGTCAGGACCCGAGCAGCAGCGTTCTGGATGTACTGCAGCTGTTTTACAGCTCGTTTGGAGGGGCCAGTGAGCAGGCCGTTACAGTAGTCTAATCTACTGGAGACGCATGGATAAGTCTCTCCAGGTCTGGTTTAGACACTATACTTTTGATTTTGGCTATGTTTTTTAGATGGTAAAAAGCTGCTGATGTTATTGATTTGATGTGGCTGTTAAAATTCAAGTCCATTATTACCCCAGATTTCTAACTTGATTTGTAGGTTTTAGAGCGAGACTCTGGAGGTGACTGCTAATACTTTCTCTTTGTTTCTGTGGGTCAAAGACGATGATTTCAGTCTTGTCATAGTTCTGCTGGAGAAAGTTGTTTTGCATCCACACACTGATCTGTTGGATGCAGTGACAGAGTGATCCACTGGTCCATATTCACTGCCGTCAGTGAAACATAGATCTGAGTGTCGTCTGCATAATTGTGGTAGGACACATTCTCGCTGCCCATCAACAGACCTAACGGCAGCATGTAGAGGTTGAACAGAAGGGGTCCCAGGATTGACCCTTGGGGCGCCCACAGGTCAGGGGCATCTGGTCTGAGACACAGTTACAAATTTCGACAAAGTACTTCCTGTCTTCCAGATAAGACAGTTTAGGGCAGTGCCAGTGATGCCCACCCAGTCCTCTAGTCTCTGTAAAAGTATCCATTTCAACAGTGTCAAAAGCAGCACTCAGATCTAACAGAATTAAGACTGAGGCTTTGCCTGCGTCAGTGTTCAGGTAGATGTCATTTGTCACCTTGACAAGAGCAGTCTCAGTGCTGTGATGAGGTCTAAAACCTGACTGGAAAACATCAAATGAGTTGTTTATTAAGAGGAAATCAGATAAATCTTTTCTGATTTGCAAAGCAAATGCCTGTAAAATGCAAATGGGGCATTTGGAAATGGGACATTTGCACAGAAAGGAGCTGATCCATTGACAAATGAAAGTTGCATCCTGTGCTGTCAGTGGCTTTCTAAGTAGTCAAGGATACTGAGGCAGTTAAAGCAGCAGAAGGAGGCAGCGCACAGGGCTGGACACAGGGGGCGCTACAGATGCAAAGTATGGATTTAGCAAAGAGGTTTCTCGAGCGAGATCACAGTACAATACGCGTCTGAAGCAGCAGTCTCTTGACAACAACCTCGCCTCTGTGTGGAGGGGGCTCCGGCTTCTCACCAACCACAAGCCCCGAGCCCCCCTGCTGCAGACAATCGAAACTGGCTGGGCAACACTTTCTACTCCAGGTTTGATGTGACCACCCTTCCCCCACGGTGGCCACTCCGCCAACCCAAACCTGGTCCCCCCCACCTCCCCCCTCTCAGTTCAGGAACAGGATGTTCACAGACGGTATTTCGGACATCCAACCCCGAAAAGTGCTGGACCAGACGGCGTCTCGCCCGCTACATTAAAATTGCGCAGGAGAGTTAACCCCCGTCTTCACAGACATTTTTAACACCTCCCTGGGGTCATGCCATGTCCCAGCCTGCTTCAAGTCTGCCATCATTGTCCCTGTCCCAAGAAGCCCCGGATCACTGGACTTAATGACTACAGGCCTGTGGCGCTGACGTCTGTAGTCATGAAAATTTGAACGCCTGGTCTTGCCCCACCTCAAGTCCTTCACCTCCTCCTCTGGACCCCTGCAGTTCGCCTACAGAGCCAACAGGTCTGTAGACGACACAATCACCTGGCACTCCACTTCATCCTGCAGCATCTGGACTCCGGGAACCTACGCCAGGATCCTGTCTGTGGACTTCAGCTCTGCGTTCAACACCATCCTCCCTGCTCTGCTCCAGGACAGCAGCTCTCCCAGCTCAACGTGCCGGACTCCACCTGCAGGTGGATCACTGACTTCCTGACGGATCGGAGGCAGTGCGTGCGGCTGGGGAAGAATGTCTCAGACACTCGGACTATCAGCACAGGAGCTCCACAGGGCTGTGTACTTTCTCCTCTGCTCTTCTCCCTGTACATAAACTGCTGCACCTACAGCCATGATCCTCCGTAAAACTCATCAAGTTTGCGGACGACACCACTCTCATCGGGCTCATCTCGAACGGGGATGAGTCTGTCTACAGGAGGGAGGTGTCCTGGTGCAGCGGTAACAATCTGGAGTTCAACGCCAGAAGACAGTGGAGATGATCGTGGACTTCAGGAAAGCCACAGCCCCCCAGCCCCCCCTCGTCATGACAGACTGCCCCATCACCACGTGGGACTCCTTCCGCTTCCTGGGCACCACCATCACCAGGACTCAAGTGGGAGCCCTCCATCAGCTCCTCATCAAGAAGGCCCAGCAGAGGATGTACTTTCTGCGGCGCTGAGGAAAGCCAAAGCTGCCAGTGCAGATGATGGTGGCAGTTTTACACAGCCATCATTGAGTCCATCCTCACCTCCTCCATCACGGTGTGGTACGCTGGAGCCACAGCCAGGGACAAACAGACTACAGCGACATTGTGCGTTCTGCTGAGAAGGTGATCGGCTGCAGACTTCCATCTCTGCAGGACCTGTAGTCTCCAGGGCTCTGGGACGAGCAGGTCGGATCACAGCTGACCCTTCTCACCTGGACATGGTCTATTTGAGCACTCCCCTCAGGCAGAAGGCTACGGTCCATCGGACCAGAACCTCCCGCCGCGTCACTTTAACTGCAACTATTCAACCACTCACTGCACTGTCACTTTCTGCACTCAAAACTGTAAATCTAACTGTAACTCTTGTGTACATAGAAATGCCTATTTTTATTTTTATTTGATAGTAATCTTTAAATTGTTTCTTAATGCATGCCCTTTTTGATTGAATATGTTATTTTATTATTGCTCAGTGTTTTATGTTGCACCTTAATGCCGAGACAAGTTCCTATGTTTGTGAATTTTGTTCATTGACAATGGCAATAAACTTAAGAAAAGACAAATTTAGACTGATTTACATAAACCTCATTTAAAATCAAAACACAAAATTTGGCTATACTAAGAATGTATTATTCTTCATGTAAGGGTGGAGTGGCTATAGCGGTTTAGAACACAGAAAAATATGAAATAATTTTACTGGTTTAAGAAGCAATACATGGAAGTGGGTTTACTTTTCTAAATGTAGCTTATTAGACTCGGATATATTAATAGAACGGTCATCGTTGTGGAGGTAAGGGTGTTGTAGAGACCAGAACAAGCAGTGCGTCTTTGAGCAGTATCTTATTCTGCCCCGCCAATTTTGCCTCTTATTGCTCACGGATTTGGACTTCTGTTTTTTGACACTTCCGTTTGAGCGGGAATTCCATTCACTTAAGTGGCGACAGAGGGAAAAGTAATTCAGCTAAAATATGATATAAATAAGGATTTCTGTAAAATGCTCAAAGTTGATTAATCATGTTTGTCCTCTGCATTTGTCCTTTTGCATTGAATGTTCACGTGACCAATAAGTCAACATGTTGAGAATGGCAGTTCTATGTAAACTAATACAAGCGGAAGGAGGGACACAATTCATGGCAGCACCCGCAGCAACTTCAGAGTAAGGTGAAAAGAAGCCGAAACATGGATCTATAATGGAAGGTACGCAAGTACTGCAGTTCCAGGCCCAGGAAGATTTCTCCATAGTACGCCAATGCTTTTTTTGTGACAACAAGCTGCCCATGTTTGGCTAACAGTGTACCTATCTTTCACAAAGGTCAAATTTTAAAGGTATTCCTCTCTATTTTCACAACATGAACTTTTAAAATGGTTTAAATGTTCAAGGTGCCTACAGCTTTGTAAGATTTAGCCTAGCCTTGCTCTCAGCCCATGTCTAGCTGCCATCACACTGATTGGTCAGAACTGATACACGGTGCATGTTTCTGTTGTTGCATGGTGGGTGGCGCTAGTCCATATTAAGGAATTAATGTGGAAGAAAACATATTTTTTTGCATTTTGTGCCACTGGGCCACTCATCTTCAAGTTCTAATTATAGTTTGATGGACGGAAAGTAGTGAATTAACAGTGTACTCGCCCGTTTAATTGGGACTAAATGTGTTAAAATGACTGCACCTAGGAAGAAGAGTTGCTGATGGACCTGATGCAGATAGGATTACAAGATTAGCACCGGAGAAACTGATGTTTTCTCAACCTGTAATGCTGCTCTCTTCTCTGCTGATTTTTATGCCAATAAATCATCGCCACTTGTTCAGTGTATTTCTCCCGTCTATCATGATCAGTACAAATCCTTGCTTTTCCTGAGAACTTTCAGTTAGTCTGTTGTAATTGTAATTTTTGTAATTCCCTCTGCTAGTTAGTCCCATTGGAAACAGCAGCAATCCAAATGTAATTTTGTTTTCATAAAAAAAATGTTTTTGATTGTTTGAAGGCTAATAACAATACAAACATGCATAATATTTGTCTTTACGTACAAATGCCAACTCAAAATTCTAAACATTATTGAATAATTTATGTTTATATGATTCGTCCAGGAGTGTTCCATTGTAGAAAATAGATTCAGTTGTAGTCATCTGGACTCAAACGTGTTGTTTTTCTAAAACAGAGTCCAGATGACTACAACTGAATCTTTTTCAACATTTATATGATACTATTTATATATTTTTTAATGTGTATTTAATCATTTAGAGTGGATGTCACCCATACCAAGGTGCATAAGGATGGCAGACCCTGCCAAGAACCAAGACGAATCCCATCCCATAAAAGGGCTTTGTACAGGCTTTATGATGGGACACTGAATGCACTATGTCCTGGGACCAAAAAGACCAAAAGAAAATCAGGAAAAATAAATAAATTGTGACACACACTATCTTTCTACTATAGCCTAAAATTGTTGCGGCCAGGATCATTATTTTTTTACTTGACATTTCTCTAAACTCTTGCAATCAGTTGTAAAGGTATACTGTATTTACTTCATAATACAGGTAAGTGTATTTAGACATTTTATATCAACTAGCATAATGGAAATTAATAAGGCTTAAGATTCAAGGTTGGGGATATGACAAAAAAGATAATATTTGTCTATCCAATCTCCAATTATATTATATATATTATATAATTATATTATTATTAACAACAGCTTAATTTGTTTTTCGATATTATTTTCCTGGACGCATGCAATCTAGACATTTAATCATTGCCATTTAAGACTAGAAACTGCAGATGAATAAGGATACATTTTAAATTTAACGGTCTCAATTTGAAACTTCTCCTGTAGTTTACACAGATATGTGTAAGAAAAACATTTATTACAGGTTTATCATCATGTAACATTTTCATATACAAATAAGGCTTTTCATGTGTAAAAACGGCAAAAATTTCACATATTTGGACATTTAAATCTGAAAAATAGACAGAGCCATTTTTTACACTTAAAAAAAGAGTTCATAAGTCAAGCTTAGAATTAGATATCAACAAATCTTTTTGACGTTCAGATCCAAATTAGGAAGTTTGGTGTGTAGGTGCTTATTTAAGGACTGATCTTAATGTCCCTATGGGAGAAAAAGGCATTTTAAAAAACTGTATTTGAAGTTACAATGTAGGCCCTGATAACGCCGAATGCTGATGTGTGTGACTTGGATGCTTAGATAGTGTAGATAGTGCCACCGGAAGGTGCATGAAAGGGGTGTGGTCCTTGCTCCCAAACAATCTTCATCATGGTTAGAAAGCCAACTGACAGAAAAAAATAATTGCCTTACTTTCATTTCTTCCTCCACAATCTGAACTCTGCTCAAACCACAAACTTTTATGGACAGAGAATGGTCTAAATGACAGTTGAAACAGAACAGTGGTGCACATGTGTGAAAACAGTTCATGTTTGGATACGCTGATGACTCTGATGTGGGTTGTTTCTAGTCTAAACATTAGAGTACGTGCTTACCACAGCATGCAGCAAAAAGTGCCAATAAAAACTAGCAATAATCAAATAAGTAAGCAGGTTGACTGGTGAGATGTTGGGTGTTATAAATGTTGGGTGTTATATATTATTATAGTGATTGCATGATCATTGTCAACGGAAAAAGCATAGGCCTTATTTGAGTAAGAACCGTAAAAGGATGATAAGGGGACATATTATGCACAATCAACTTTAATCTTATGGTGTTTACTCATCATCAGTGTACAAAGTTGTATTTTGATGAATGTATATACATACAATGTAATGATGTATGTTTGAGTAACCCAGAATTTTCTTGCATTTTCACAGAAAATTCCTGTCTTGACCTCCCACCCACATCCTTGTACTTAGTTGTGATTATTTGAAAAATGAAGACTCAGGGTGATACCTGTAACGTTCAGAAATGTCACGAATAGAGGTGACAAATAATTGTACTCAAGTAAGACCAACATTACTTCAAAAATAATATTACTCAAGTAAAAGAATAAAGTAATGGTCCAAGAAATTATTCAAGTAAGAACTAAAAGTAACCTTAAAAGTAGCTTTTAAGGTTACTTAAAAGGAATGCAATTTCAAGGACAAAACTTTAAATAATGCGCAAAACCCAATATTTCCCTAGGATAGACTAAATCATATCTGAAGGAGCGATGCAAGAAACACAAATGTTGAAATAATTAAATATCTTCAACATCAAACTTTTGTCACTTGTAGACTTACTCACAGTGGGAAGAGGAAGAACAACTTGACCTCAAGCAAGAGTAGTGTGACCTCAAACAAAATATTACTCAAGTAAGAGTGAAAGTATGGTGTCCAAAAGTCCAAAAGTCACTCAAGTCAATGTAACTAAGTAAATGTAACTGAGTACTAGCCACCTCTGGTCAAATTATGAAACGTCGCTTATCTGACTGATCAGTTCTGCACTTTAGAACAGGAAGTCAATGAATGAGCTGTTTCCATTATTAAGCTGTTTTACATCAAGTCACACAATATGAAATGATCATCTACTTATGTTATAGTTAAGTTTAATACTTGAAAAAAGATGTAACAGCCAGCAATTTTACTAAATCACTTCAGACTTAGAATATGTTTAGACTTTATCAATCTAGAAAGAACTGAAGCCTATTACTTTCAATTTTCCCATTTTGTCAGTCATTGATACAGATTATCGACTGGCGATCGATAATAATGGGCTTTTACGCCTCTGCGCATACGCAAATACGTGCAACTCAACCATGCAGAGCAACTGGCGCACAGACAAAATGGGCAAACAAGTGAAAAAAGAAAAAAGATGAAAAGGTGCATTCATTACGCCACGGGAACGGAAACAGGAGGAACGGGAGGAACAGGAGGAGGGGGCATCGCGATGGACGGGATTGCGCTCATGTGACCACTAGGAGCCGCGTTATTCATGCCGCTGCTTTAGTGTACCTCAGGCGGATGAAGTTGATGGGGAGAGTAGCGGCGGTGGTGGTATGAATTTTTTTTTTTTCTTTTTCTTTCCCCTCTCCTCCCCTCACTCTTCTTGGTGCGGAGTAGAGCTGTGGAGACTTGACTTGGCCGGAGGAACAGCGAGTGCGTAACCGTCCGCCACATTTTTCATCACCATGGCTTGGAGCGGAGGGGGCGCGCGGACGTCTATATCGACAAAACCATGATTTAAACTGGATTTTCTTTGTTTTTTCCCCCCGCCCGTGGACTCGTAAAGAAATGCCAAGGTAATGTCTGTTACTAGCGTCGGTACTGCTTGTCTGTACAGCTGCTGGTTAGCTTTGGTGGTCCTTTTTTTTCTTTCCCAAAAACCAGAGGTCCTCCACCGCCGCCGCTGCTGCTCCAAGGAACATCAGAGACACACATTAGCGTTCTGTTTTGTTTGCACCTTGACACTTCCATTCACTCCATTGTAGATTCTAAGCGTTGGCAAACTGCAAAATGTCTGTCTTCCCGACTCCAGCGTGTCTCGACGAACGCTGCTATTATTAAAATGATTAAAAAACAGGCCCCCGCCGCCACTAGGATCAAGGCAATTTCCCCACAGTGCCAGCGAAGCGTCGTTAGCATAGCGGGACGTAAATGAGCTAACGAAAGCTAACGGTGACTGCTAGCCTCTTACGTTTTCACCGTTATCTTTGTTTAAGAACCAGCTGTAACTCAAGACGTAACGCTAGTATATTTATTTAACACGAATAGCTTTAAAAATGTAATGAACCCCGGCTATTTCATGGCGTTGTCGCGGTTTGTTTAGTCTGTGGCTCATGAAATGGGGACGTATTAGACCGCAAGTTCCCGTTATGTTTGTCTTCTTGCACTTATGCAAACAAAGCATAACATTAGGATTTAGGAGGAACCTAGATATTTTGGGCATTTGGGAATTTAAAAGGTGCTTGTAAAATTTGGTATGGAATTGGAATAAAAAGAGAACCATTCTTAGCTTGTTAAAAGATTTAAAGTGTATATGACAGGTTATCATATTTTTTTCTAATTTGGACGTTGTTTGGTGAGATAGTCCAAAGAATGAAGTCTAAAGAACAGTAATCTAACACTATGGATACCAACCGCCATAAAACACCACCAAAGAAGAAGTCCCTGTGGTAAATACTTATCAAAGTTTTTCATCAATCAAGTTGTAGTTTGTGAAGAAAATTTAACAAATAAAAGAAAATTACAGGAAGAAGTTTTGCAACAGAATACCTCTTTCTATGTCATCAAAAGGCGCCATTCCGTTTAAAAACAAAAACCTTTACACCTTTTTATGACATGTTAAACAATTATTTAACAAATTAACATGTGGTCAGGTGTAATCTCAATTATTGTATGAATTGGCCTTTGTTTACAGTATGATTCCAAGGTAACAGTAGAATTACCTCTACTTATGTCATATTTACTGGCCATGTCAAACCAGGAAGTTTCAAAATTTGAGAAAAACAGGCTATATCTTTGGTCAAATCTTAATCATAATCCTATTTCCTTTGGTTTTGTGAAAAGTAGTCTAATGTGTCATATGGGCTTTAAGTTTAGTTGGTCCATAATGGTTACTACACTTCTGATGGCCGATGAATACTTTAACTGTAAGTATTAGCTCACAGCTGTAATTTTTGGCTTATCTTCCGTGGCTACTGTGCATATCTTGAAACACACCTTGTACTTTTCTTGTATTCTGGCTTATGTTTTAGGGGTTGTTGCATTGTAGTTTAAGGATTTTAGTGTCGTGTCTAAAGCTATTAATCTACCCGGCTGTAGTGATGCAACACATTCCACATTGTATGGTATTAAAATCTTACCGTTGGATATGTTATTTGCAATATTGTGGCTGGACTGAGAATGATGTACACATTAGATATTTTAAAAGTAGAAGATCTCATAATTGTTCAGATTTAACTGCAGTTAAATTGCTGCAGTGAAACAGCAAACTTTGTTGTTGTGTTGCCATGTCACGAAGCACACATTTTAGCTCCAGAAACTTGCTTTTTAGCTATGTCTCGCAGTAAGATATCGAGATAAGATTGAAATGAATTAGAATATAATATACTTTATTTTCCCCTGGCTGAAATTTGTCTGGAACTCATTGCAATCACATTGAGGACATCAACAAACATTCAATCACGGCAAAGATTTAGTACAAATGCACCATTTTGTTCAATGTAACAAGATTTGACAGGACACGATAAATGTCCATGAGCAGGAGACATTTGAATGTTCAGATAACATGTTTGGCCTTTTGTGTTGATTTTTGAAACTACGGCTTCTCAAAAGCTGTAACTCAGCAGCTTTAACACTTTTTTGTCCAAGCCAAATGCAAACTCTTTCAAAAGATCATCCTACACTTCTGCACAATCTTGTGGCAATTTTATCTTGCAAGATCTTGTTGCACGAAATATTTTCCCAGAATATGATATAGAATACTTTACTTCAGTGTGTTTTACTAGTGAGCCCTCCTGAATTTTGTAGTCTTTATGGTAAGTGGCAACAGACGACTAAATGTGTAGGACCATTACGGCAGGGAAGAAACTGCTGTAAAGAATGGCAACGAGGCTGAAATTTAGCTTTTGGAGTTTATCTTTTTTCATTAAACGAAGCCATGAATAACAAAATCTTAAAAACAACCGGATTAAACTTTGTGACCCTCACATTGTCCCGAGTGCGCTTTTAAATAGTTCAGATCAAGTAAACTGCGCCCTAAATCTGAAAAATCTGTCACTTTCCAATTTTCGCCACAAACTAAAAAGTATTTCTGGATATGTTTGTGAGGAATATACTTTATTATAAAACCCTGTCCATATAATATTTACTGATTTGGTCTTGATGAAATTGTGAAAACATGTACGGCTGTTGTACATGACAGTGTACAGTGACTAATTCACTTATGTCAATGTAATATTAACACACAAAAATCCTTGGTTTATCTTTAGTTTGTGATTTTTATTGAACAGTTAAATGCTTGATTAATAGATTCAGAATTAGTTGAATCGCCAATACTGTACACAATCTTATGAACAAATGAATGCAGAAATACATTAGTAGCTTAGTTAATGTGCTCGCAATCATTTGTAGATTGCTTGATTTTAATGGAGTGAAAATAATTGCTATCAAATCTAGGGGCGTGCCAAAATATCGAAATATCAATATGTCGTGATATTTAATTTTGTGATACAGTTTGGATATCGTGTGCTGCTGAGTATCGTGTATCGCATCGACTTGTGAGGGACCCTGTGAGTCCCAGCCCTAATCCAATCTCAATATTCCTTGAAAAAAGTATGATTTTGGCAAAACCGTTCAGCCCTAGTATAAATGTATGATTAAAAATGCTTATGAAACAGCAACGTGTTATTTTTAATTATTCATTGCGTTTCCAGGTAGAGCCGAGCTATTAATAACATTTTAATCCAATAGAGATCCAAAGGTTTCTACAATCAATCCTCTGTCTCTAAACAGAGCTATGGAGGAAGATTTAAAACCCTTCCAGACCGGCTGCATCGTCCATGATGCATAGGTTTACGAGACTGCCTGAAATCAGCACTACCATGGACTGTCTGCATAATTAATTAGACATGTGCTCTGAGGATGAGTGTCTTTTTACAGGCCTTGCTGTTGTTTTTATCCACACACCAGTGGGGTAAAGTGACTTAGTAGAAAAGTAAAAGTACTTAAACCAGCACAATTCTTCATCAAGATCACCACATCACACGGAATTCCGGGCAAAATGGACAGTTTTCACCAGAGATGTCAGAGCTGTCCCAGCGACGCTCCAGGTCCTTTTTCTCCCATTGGTGGTTGAGTGGATTGCACACATGCCTCGCCTGCGGGTTGGTTTTCAAAATCTCTGTAGAATATGTTTTTATTCTGAAGTACATTTTAAGTACTTCAATACTTTTTTTTTTTTTGTAGATTTTAAAAAAAGATATTTACTATGTTTACAGGAGATATATTTTGTTCTTGTAGCTGTGCCCAAATTGAGTAGTCTTAGTTTACTTCTTCAGCTACTGTGACACAATATATGGTATTGGAGTGGTGTCTTCATGGGCAGCTACCTTGAATCATTGTAGCTTCACGTTTCTAACGATTAGCTGTTTAGTTAGAAAAACATGCAGTCGTTGGTGTAGTGGTGGATCCGGATGGAGCAGTAAAGCTTTTTATTTTGCATGTCTTCTCTTAATGCTTGGCTGTTTTTAATGTGAAGTTTGTTGGACATGAGGCCTTAATAACAGCAAACTGGTCATCAGTCTGGTCAGGTACATAATGAGTATCACTTCTTCTTTTTATTTGTATTTATTTTGTATTACTTGCTATTTCTTGGATTTTTTTACTTTACTCATGCCACAACACATGAATAACCATTCTTAGAAAATCAATGCTACACAAAAACACACACACACACACACGAATGAATGAATATTGTGTGTGTGTGTGTGTATATATATATATATATATATATATATATATATATATATATATATATATATATATATATATATATATATATATATATATATATATATATATATATATATATATTATAAATAAAAACTGGTGTGGTGTTGTATGTTATATAATATACATACACACCACACACAGTGTATATATACACACAGTATATATATACATACAACAGTATATATATATATATATACAGCACACACACAACACACACACAGTGTGTGTATATATGTGTATATATGTTGATTGAATATATGTTGTTTTATTATTACTCAGTGTTTTATGTTGCACCTTAAGGCCGAGACAAGTTCCTACGTTTTTGAATTTTTGTTCATTGACAATGGCAATAAACTCTTTCTGATTCTGATTCTGACACACAGTGTGTGTATATATATGTGTATATATATACACACACTGTGTGTGTATATATATACACACACTGTGTGTGTGTATATATATATTATATGTATTACTGTATGTATGTATATATTTATATACACACAGTATATATATGTGTGTGTTATATATACACACACACACACACACACACACACAGTGTATATATATATACACACACACCACAGCAGTAATATATATATACACACACAGTATATATACACACACACAGTATATATATATATACACATACAGTATATATATATACACACACACATACAGTGGTATATATATACAATCATATATACACAAGACAATAAGTATTGGCCAACTTCAAAATTAGCAAGTTCACCCATTTAAAAATATGAGAGGTTTGTAATTTTCATCATAGGTACACAACAAGCATGAGAGACAGAATGTAAAAAAGTTTATGTGTGGCCAATAAGTATTGGGCAGCTACAAACAAACAACTCTTCTGTCCTCTCACAGACCAGTCACTTGCTCTTTAAGAAGTTATTCCGGCCTCTACTCTTTCACAGTATGAATGGCACCTGTTTGAACTGATTAGATGCATAAGAGACACCCTGCAACACACCTTCAAACTGTCAGATTCCAGTCTTCACCATGACTAAGACCAAGAGCTTCCAAAGACACCACAGATAAAACTGGGTACAACTACACAAAGCTAGGATGAGTCAAACTGCAATTGGTAAACAGCTGTGAGAAAAGATCAACAGTTGGAAACATTAATAGAAATGGAAGAAGTAATGACATCACTGACAATCTGCCTCGGAGTGGGGCTCCATGCAAGATCTCACCTCGTGGGGTTCAAAATGATCCTGAGAACAGTGAGGACTTAGCCCAGAACTACATGGCGGGAACTGGTCAATGATTTGAAGACAGCTGGGACCACCATCACAAAGATGACAATAAGTTAACACACTACGTCGTCATGAGGGTGAAATCCTGCATTGCCCGAAAGGTTCCCCTACTACACAAAAATCATGTAAAGGCCCGTCTGAAATGTGCTAAAGACCATCTGGAACGATCCAGAGGGGCATTGGGAGAATGTTAATGTGGTCAGATGAGACCAAAATTGAACTGTTTGGTTTAAACACCACTCGCCGTGTTTGGAGGAGGAAGAATGCTGAGTTGCATCCCAACAACACCATACCTACTGTGAAGCATTAGGGTGGAAAAATCATGCTTTGGGGATGCTTTTCTGCAAAAGGGACAGGAAGACGTCCGTATCAATGGCAAGATGAATGGGGCCATGTATTATGACATTTTGGGTAAAAACCTCCATCCCTCGGTCAGAGAATTGAAGATGAAACGTGGCTGGATCTTCCAGCATGACAACGATCCAAAGCACACAGCCAGGAAAACCAAGGAGTGGCTCTGTAAAAAGCATATCAAGGTTCTGGAGTGGCCTAGCCAGTCTCCAGACCTCAACCCAATCGAAAACCTGTGAAGGAAGTAGAAACTCCGTGTTGCCAAGCGACAGCCCTCAAACATCACAGCTCTAGAGAAAATCTGTGCAGAGGAGTGGGCACATGTACAATGCGTACGTATACGAATGCGTAAGTATACATACGCGTGTATATGTATGTAAAGTCACAGGCCGGTCAGTCATATTAAAGGGCATGACTGATAAAATCAGTCATTTGTCCTGTCATTTGTGGGTCACTGAGAATGTAGAGCTGAGGGGAGAATTAAAAGATGTATCAAATGAGGATTTTTATAAACCTGTGAATCTTCATCCTGTAGTTTTGGATCTAGAGACATTCCCAGAGGAGATGTGTCAAAGTCCCTTTAGCTCGGCTTTTCCAACAGTTATCTGAGTCCAAAAGCTTGAGTCTAAATAGCCGTGATGGAGATGGCTTGATTTCATGTGTAGCGCGTAGAGTCAGACCATAATATGCCCATGTCCCAGACCCATTTTATTTAACTATTTGTGATCAAAGGGTTGAGTGCTGTGGGAAAGACTCTTTTCCTAAAACATTAAATGGATTTTGCAATTATAAAAACTTCCAGAAATTGTTTCTTCGATTATATTCAGATGCTATTTTTTCAAAGTATTTCAATTTTTTCCCCTCCATTTAAGACAAGTTCAACAAGTCCCTTTGACACCCAATCCTTCCACGCAAAGCAATATTTATCTATTAGAAGCTTTGGATTATTCCAAATACATGGTTCAGTATTCAGATGTACATTTGAGTGAAACATATGTGAAACATTTCTCCATATACTGAAAAGATTTGCTATTATGGGATGAGACTTAATATTGGTGGAGAGAACAATCTGGACTCTATTCCCATCCAGAGGGGGCTCATGCAGGTGGCAGTGCCCATTGGGCAGAAGGGATAGTGATATAGACCTTTATATACCTCCTTTTTTGATTTGCATTTGCATTTTGGTTTTAGGGTGCACGGTGGCAGAGCGGTTAGAGCTCTCGCCTCCCAAGAAGGAAATCATGGGTTCCATTCCTGGGCGAACATTACATTACATGATTTCTCTGGGTGGAGTCTGCATGTCCTCCTCGTGTTACCGTGGGTTCTCTCCGGGTTCTCCGGCTTCCTCCCACCGTCCAAAGACATGCATGTGTTAGGTAAATTGGCAACTGTAAATTGGCCCTAGTGAAAGAATGTGAGAGTGAATGGTTGTCTGTGTGTCTATGTCTCTGTGTTAGCCCTGCGACGAGTTGGCCACTGTCCAGGTTGTACCCCGCCTAAGGCCCAAAGGCACTGGGATAGGCTCCAGTCACCTGCGACCCCTAACGGGAACAAGCGGAAAAATTGCTTGCAAATGTGGTCAAATTTATCAAAGTATATTGTGGGTAGGGCAATTTGTAATAGTTTAACTTTGGTACAACTTCAAAACATCTTCAAAACATTGACTTCACCCCACAAGGATAAGGTTAATGATGCTCATCTTTGTGTGTCTAATGTGGTCTTTTTAAGAATGGGTCAATATTTATTTCAATATTCTGTAAATGTTTAGAGGGAATAAACTCCCCAGATTTTTTAAGTCTTCTGTCGGCCACTGAAATGAGCCTGCTTGAAATAGTGTCTTTGGGCAGTAATGTTAATGGTAAAGCTTCCGATTTTCACTTTTAGCCTGGAAGTGTTGGAGAGATTTGGGTACTAGCGCTGGTACAGATTTAAGTGGGTCAGATGTAATCCATAAAACGTCGTGAGCATACAGCACGAGTTTATACCTCTGGTAGAGCAAGGCGAGGGAGAAGAGGCCGGGTGAAAGAGCTGAACCCTGAAGTGTGCCTTTGTTAATCCTAAAAAAGGAAGACACTAAACCAGTGGTCCCCAAACTACGGCCCGGGGGCCGGATACGGCCCACCTCCACATTTGACCCGGCCCCCTGAACAATACAAGAGACTCATTATTCATGCGCATATGAGTCATGGATTCTGCTCTGACAACTGAAGCTGAACTTTTACCCAAGACTGTGCATGGCACAACACAAACTTTCTTTCTGTGAAGAACCCAGAGAGTGTTATTTGATCTCGGAAAGGGTTATTCATATTTGGTTATGAAGAAATATGCCCGGTTCTATTAAACTCGGACAACTGCGTGTTCAGAAACTGGAAGAGGAGTGAAAGTCAACAAGATCTACTCTATCAGTTACTAACACATACCAGCGCTATAGATGACCAAGATTCATGAGTTTCAAATACGCATTTTTATTCTCCTAACAAAGTCATCTATACAGACGTCTGGACCTCTGGGAGCCTAACACTCGTTACTTCGCGTCTTCATAGCCCGGAGAGTAACGGGCATCCACATTCTCCAGTATTTAAGACACAAAAAATGAATATGCATGAGCCTAAAGTAAGTCCTTGTAGAGTAGGGCCGTGATTGGCCCAGTGCCCATCTGACCCCCTTCATGGTCTCCACCTTTTTTTGTCTGCTCGTGTTACTGAGACTGGTCACTTCCTGGGAATCACATTGTAAAAAAGAGCAGCACAGAAATAGCAGCATAACATTGTATAATAGTGAATATATGATTATGCATTGTATAATAGTGAATATATGATCAATGCACAATATGTAGTTCTCTTCAGTTATATGTGGCTTTCTGGAAAATAATACATGTTTACATTTAGGCACCCCTGCGATCGTCACACTTTTTTCTGGTTCAAACTGACCCTGGCCCCAAATCAGAGAAGGGAAAAGTTATGTGGCCCTTACAGGAAAAAGTTTGGGGACCCCTGCACTAAACTGTTAGTGTGTACTGCAGCTGTTGTAGTTATATACAATAATTCTATCCATTTTTAAGAAATGTTTCGCCAAACCCAAAAGCTGTAAACGCATTAGCGTCTGATCAAGTCGACCAAGTCTTATGCTTGACACATAATATCTAGAAGTCGAATATTGTCAGACGCATTTCTTTGTTTTACGAAACCCAATTGGTCTGGGTGGAGAACAGAACCTAGCAAGTATTTTGGAAATAATTTGACGATCTGCTGTGATTAAGCAGTTTGGAGGCTATTTGTGCTGCAGCTGGACTGTTCCTTTTACAGTTAAACAGGGAGCATAGTAGGCATACTTTTTAGTTCTTCATAATTGTAACTACTAAGTGTCAAGCTCTCCAAATCAAGTTGGAAATTTGCAATGGCAGCTCCACTGTACAAGCCACAGTTTAAACAGATACGGACAGATCAGGGGCGCATTTGGGAACACATACGCATTCTACGGACCACAGGGAGAAAATATTACAAAAATCGGCCTCACATTCAATTAAACAGTGCAAAAGAGCAACTGAAACCAGACGTGCCAAGCGTTGAGCTGGCGCGGTGAACCGTGAAGCCATCACCGTGGTGCGCTCAAAGCAAGAGTGATTTAATTTCTTACAAATTTCTTCATCATTCATTCATTTTCCACCGCTTGTTCCCGTTAGGGGTCGCAGGGTTTCTACAGCATGTTTTAGTAAATGCAACAGATTGCATCAATAGTTTGTAGCCTGTAGAAGGGCTGCGAGTGATGCTGGACCAGATACATTCAGGGACGGTGGGAGGCCCTCATTATAAAGTGAGTAATGAGTTGCAATTAATATTAAAATGCATCAAAATACAGGAAATGTAAATATCCCCAGACTCACCTTTTTTAGGATTGTGATTTAAGAATAATATAAAGTTAAATAGCCTATTTATATTAAAAAAAAAAAAAAAAGTACTTTAGAAATGGTCACCTTTTTATAGTTTGTCGGTGTAATTCCTCATTCGTCCAGGAGTGTTCCATTGTAGAAAAAGATTCAGTTGTAGTCATCTGGACTCTGTTTTAGAAAAACAAAACGTTTCAACTCTCATCTCATCTGAAACGAGTCTTAGAACTCAGGTTTATATCCTACTCTGTGAAAGCGGGCGGAACCCTGATGATGGACCTTAATTGGCATCCGAATGCCTCGGGCGTCTCAGCGGTTTCAGCAAACCATTCTAAACAACTGGAAGGATTTCTTTTTTAAACAAAGATTGCCTCCTTAACTCCTCTTTCAAACCATCTTTTTCCCTGCTCAGAATCTCCACCTCACTGTCTTCAATAGAGTGGTTTGTGCTTTAAGATGATGCACCGGCGCTCGCTGGGTCCTGAACTCGCGTGTCTTCTGTGCTGATAATTAGCCTCTTGTGCAGTGGCTGTTTAGTCTCCCTATGAACCGCTTTTTACAACTTTCTTCACTGCATTGGACAGAATACAACTACATTGCTCTGCTATTGTGTGTAGGCATCTTGTCCTTATAGGGTGAACCAGTTTTTGTCTTAAAATTCTTTGCAATTTTTCTGACAGTCCTCGAGACATAAGGGATAGAGACACCCTCTTCTTCTTGGTTCTGTTTCCCTTTGTCGTCCTTTTGTCCTGCTTTTTGGTTCTCTACACTTTGTTCAGAGCCCAAGTCGGGTATCCACAGCTGAGAGAGCATTCGGGCATGTTTTTCCTCTTCCCTCTTGTGTTGTAGTGGTCTGAACACTGATCAACTGTATAGTGTATTACAGTCAAAACCCACTATATAATGGGGAACATGGGGGCATTGAGTATTTCTGCTTAGGTCACCCAAATGTCTAGCAGCGGCCCTGTATAAAACTCAAATGTAAATCCGCCTGGACCGGGTGATTTTCTCGATGGTAGCAGCTTAATTGTTTCCAATATATCTGAATCGCAAACATTGTTTTTGTTCTTTACCTATCTTTGGGAGCTTCAAGTTGCTTGATAAAGGTTTGAATGTTTGAGTGTTAATTTACATAGTTTAACAGTCAATTTATTCAGTGCTTAATTTGAATATTTCTTTTTAGATCGTTTAATGCATATATTTTCTCTTAATTCTAGTCATTTGGCAGAGTTTTCTTTTTAAATGAGGTGTGCCAAATTACAATACCTCATAGAAAGGGCTTTCATTGCCTCCCATGCCATCATAGCCAGAGGGTGCTGTGGGTGCATTAGTCTCAGAGCTTCATTTGTACTTGAAATTAATCTTTTAAAGTTTTCATCTTTAAACTTTTCATCTTTAAGCAATGATGACTTCAGGATGTGGTGTCAGTGACAGTCTTACAAAAAGCCTGATCTAAAACATGATACTGTCTTTGCAGGAAGCAACAATTGAGGATGGTAATTGTGATGAAAAAAATCAATTCTGGAAAATACCTGATGGGCTCCTGAACAGAAAGTATACCGTATTTTCCGGACTTTTAGCCGTCCCCTATATAAGCGGCAATTTGCTCTATTTAAAAAAAACGATAATAAACAATACATAGGCCGCACCTTGCTTGTATAGGCCGCAGAACTCTTTCCTTGACTTTTGGCATCGCATGAGCTCGTCCCGCTGTCCCCATCCAGCGTCACCGTACATTCATTGATGTTAAAGCTTGCGTGCGTAGCCGCGGTTTCCTAGCAAGATCGATTGCCTTCAGCTTAAAAACTTGCTTCTACGGAACTCTCTTCGTTTGGCGTTCCATAATGATGCGGCAGAAATTTGAAAATAATTTATAGTTGGTAATTGTCGTCCTGTTCTATTTGCTAGCTGAATAAAAAAGCAACATCTGCTTCTTTGCTTAACTTTTCTGTAGTTTTTTGATTCTAATGCCGGTTAGTTCGCCCCTAGCGGTGAAAGAAAAAAACCACAGAAAAGCCGCAGCCTCTAAATAAGCCGCATGGCTCAAAACATCTGACAAAAGTAGCGGCTTATAGTCCGCAAAATACGGTAATCTCTTTTAGCGGGCCATACATCTGTAAAATCAAAAGATCGCTCTCTGGCAATTACGTAATTAATAGAATGATTCTTCTGACACACAAAAAAATTGTCTATTAGCCTCTTAGACTCTTAATAATGAATATAATCATCATGAAGAGTGCCGAAGTTGACCAGCATCAGCGAAGGAGGAAGAGGAGGAGGGTTGTTTGCGATAGCGAAGCCGCAGTTACAGAGAATATACGCATATTCATTCATTAATCTGGACCCATCTTCCTAAAAAGAAAGCCAGCCAAATACTATTATAACACAGGATTCGTAAATACCTTGAATATTGTCGCCGTTGCCAAGAATATGCCGCTCACCGGACGAGGTTACCAGGGCAACTGAAGCAAGGGGCGAAGTTCTTCGTCTCCGACTCGCTTCCTGGTTCGGCAGAACTGCCCAAAACCAACGAGTCCTCGTCTGACTCGCCTTCACCTCCCGAATGAAACCTCATCAATGCTTTGAAGCATTGCCAGGGCCTCTTGTACGGATAATCGCTTCAAATCCATTTTACCTTTTAGCTTTGCTGTGAGAGACACTAAAGGTGACGCAACGTTCGCGTGGCACTGTCATCAGCGGCGACAAATTTACTGTGTTATTGATAGAGCCGTCAAATTGACGGGCGTGGGAGTTAGAGGAAGAATTACTCAGAACTCGTTCTAACGTTTTTATTTCAATAAAATAATATTGTTGAATTGCAATATGGGGATGATATAGACAACGGTAAAGAAAAAGTCAAGAACCCATTAATCTGAAAGAGCAACGTCTGCAGAGTAATTAGACATACAATTCTGAAAACCGTCAAAATTGGGAGTTAAAGCGAAGTCTGTAACTTTTCCGAGTAGGGAATTATGGGATATTGTCCCCGGTGTTGCATCTTATTTTCCAGACCTGCAAAGACATTTGGTGCCTAGATAAGTAGTAGATATACGAGTAATAAAATGTACAACAGTAGTCCTAAAGACTCAGCTGATAAGTAAGGTAAGGTAGGACACATTTTTGAGGCTTTGTGAGTGTGTCAAATACATGCAAATGTATGAAAAATATGAATGAACAACTATGTTGCTCTAGGCTTTTCTCATTTGACCACAAAATGGGTGAGTAATCATGTGTTTAATACTTTTGTAAAAAATAAATATACAAATTTGTATTAGTTTGTATAAAAAGGGGCAAAATAACGATCAACTAAATATTGATGTCCACCCCATAAAAGTCACTGCATGCTACTTGGATCCACTGATATATTGGCCCACTATCGGTATCGGCCAATAGTCACGGCATTGATTAATACAGATAAATGTGATGGTTTCCCCCCCCCCCCCCCGATATTATTTGACCCGTTTTCCTCCTAAACAATCAGTTTAGACATGTTTTCTCCAAATAACTTTAGTGTGAGAGGTTTAAAGAAGGAGAGAGGTGCTTTGAGTGCCTGATCAGACAGTCTGAGGAGGCGCTGCTGACACAGAGCCACACAATGACACACAAGTTAGAGGGAACAGAGAGAATGGTTTTGCTCTATGAATGAAGTAGACCCTACCTATATCTAAACATAGTGCTAAATAAAAATACATATACATTTTTTCCTTTTTACCCAAAATGAAGGTATTACGTGTTCTAACTGCTTCTATACATTTAAACATGCTTTTGATCTGTAATTTAGAAAAAAACTTATAATATGTAATTTGTTTACAGCAATTTTTCTTTGTTCAAAATATTCCAGTGTGTGTGAATGGCTGCTCAAAGTAAAGTAAACATGAAAAGCTCATGGTCAAAGATATGTTTGAAAGTGGCACCTTTACCTTGAGGAAAGTAAGTATTTTAACACCTGCAATTTTGCTAGTTCTCCCTCTTAGAAATGATGGAGGGCTCTGAAATGTTCATCGTAGGCACATTTCCACTGTGAGAGACAGAATAATAAAAAAAAAATCCAGAAATCACATTGTATGATTTTTAAATAATCTGTTTGTTATTGCTGCAAATGCGTATTTGAACACCTGAGAAAATCAGTGTTAATATTTGGTACAGAAGCCTGTGTTAACAAAGTCAGAATCAGAATCAGAATCAGAAAGAGTTTATTGCCATTGTCAATGAACAAAATTCAAAAACGTAGGAACTTGTCTCGGCCTTAAGGTGCAACATAAAACACTGAGTAAATAATAAAACAACATATATTCAATCAAAAAAGGGCATGCATTAGGAAACAATTTAAAATTACTATACAATAAAAATAAAAATAGGCATTTCTATGTACACAAGTTTACAGTTATGTTTTAAAGTTATAGTGCAGAAAGTGACAGTGCAGTGAGTGATGAATATTGCAGTTAAAGTGACAGGTGTTTTCAAGTGTTCATGAGTCCAACAGCAGAGGGAAAGAAACTATTCTTGTGGCGGGAGGTTCTGGTCCGGATGGACCGTAGCCTCCTGCCTGAGGGGAGTGGTTCAAACAGACCATGTCCAGGGTGAGAAGGGTCAGCTGTGATCCGACCTGCTCGTCCCAGAGCCCTGGAGACGTACAGGTCCTGCAGAGATGGAAGTCTGCAGCCGATCACCTTCTCAGCAGAGCGCACAATGCGCTGTAGTCTCTGTTTGTCCCTGGCTGTGGCTCCAGCGTACCACACGGTGATGGAGGAGGTGAGGATGGACTCAATGATGGCCGTGTAGAACTGCACCATCATCTGCGCTGGCAGCTTGGCTTTCCTCAGCTGCCGCAGAAAGTACATCCTCTGCTGGGCCTTCTTGATGAGGGAGCTGATGGAGGGCTCCCACTTGAGGTCCTGGGTGATGGTGGTGCCCAGGAAGCGGAAGGAGTCCACGGTGGTGATGGGGGAGTCTGTCATGATGAGGGGGGGCTGGGGGGCTGTGGCTTTCCTGAAGTCCACGATCATCTCCACTGTCTTCTGGGCGTTGAACTCCAGATTGTTACCGCTGCACCAGGACACCAGCCGGTCCACCTCCCTCCTGTAGACGGACTCATCCCCGTCCGAGATGAGCCCGATGAGGGTGGTGTCGTCCGCAAACTTGATGAGTTTTACGGAGTCGTGGCTGGAGGTGCAGCAGTTTGTGTACAGGGAGAAGAGCAGAGGAGAAAGTACACAGCCCTGTGGAGCTCCTGTGCTGATAGTCCGAGTGTCTGAGACATTCTTCCCCAGCCGCACGCACTGCCTCCGATCCGTCAGGAAGTCAGTGATCCACCTGCAGGTGGAGTCAGGCACGTTGAGCTGGGAGAGCTTGTCCTGGAGCAGAGCAGGGAGGATGGTGTTGAACGCAGAGCTGAAGTCCACAAACAGGATCCTGGCGTAGGTTCCCGGGGAGTCCAGATGCTGCAGGATGAAGTGGAGTGCCAGGTTGATGGTGTCGTCCACAGACCTGTTGGCTCTGTAGGCGAACTGCAGGGGGTCCAGCAGGGAGGAGGTGAAGGACTTGAAGGTGGGGCAGGACCAGGCGTTCAAATGACTTCATGACTACAGACGTCAGCGCCACAGGCCTGTAGTCATTAAGTCCAGTGATCCGGGGCTTCTTGGGGACAGGGACAATGATGGCAGACTTGAAGCAGGCTGGGACATGGCATGACCCCAGGGAGGTGTTAAAAATGTCTGTGAAGACGGGGGTTAACTCTCGTGCGCAATGTCTTAATGTAGCGGCAGAGACGCCGTCTGGTCCAGCAGCTTTTCGGGGGTTGGATTTCCGAAATAGCCTGTGAACATCCTGTTCCTGAACTGAGAGGGTGGTGGGGGAGGTGGGGGTGACCAGGTTTGGGTTGGCGGAGGTGGCCACCGTGGGGGAGGGGGTGGTCACATCAAACCTGGAGTAGAAGGTGTTAAGTTGCTCAGCCAGTTTTTCGATTGTCTGCAGCAGGGGGGGCTCGGGGCTTGTGGTTGGTAAGGAGCCGGAGCCCCCTCCACACGGAGGCGGGGTTGTTGTCAGAGAACTGCTGCTTCAGACGCGTATTGTACTGTGATCTCGCTCGAGAAAACCTCTTTGCTAAATCCATACTTTGCGTCTTTGTAGCGCCCCCTGTCACCAGCCCTGTGCGCTGCCTCCTTCTGCTGCCTTAACTGCCTCAGTTTTGGAGTGAACCAGGGTTTGTCATTGTTGAAAGTGACTTTTGGTTTGTGTTGGTATGATGCTGTCCTCACAGAATCGAATGTATGACGTCACAGTGTCCGTGTACTCATCCAAACTCTCTGTGGCAGCTCTGAAAACCTCCCAGTCTGTAATGTCCAAACACGCACGTAGCTCCTCCACTGCCTCATTGGTCCACTTCTTAGAGGTCCTCACTGCAGGTTTTGAGAGCTTCAGCCTCTGCCTGTACGTGGGGATCAGGTGAACCATGGCGTGATCTGAGAAGCCGAGAGCAGCGCGAGCCACGGCGCGGAAGGCGTTACTGACTGTTGTGTAGCAGTGATCCAGCGTGTTCTGCTCTCTGGTCGGGACTTTAATAAACTGTCTGTATTTTGGTAGTTCGTGGCTGAGATTCCCCTTGTTAAAATCACCCAGGATAATACACAAGGAGTCGGGAAGGTCCGCTCCACACTCAGAATCTGGTCCGCGAGCGCGCGCTGTGCCACGTGCACGTTTGCGCTCGGTGGGATGTAAACAACAGCCAGAATGAATGAGGCGAACTCACGTGGCGAGTAGAATGGTTTGCAGTTAATAAAGGAGATATTCCAGATCAGGAAGAGCAGTGTTTGGAGATCACAGTCACATCTGAAGACCAGGCGTTGTTGATGTAGAAACAGACTCCTCCGCCGCGTGTTTTACCCCCGGAGAGACCTTTTATGACGATCCGCACGAAAGAGGCAAAACCCCTCGAGCTGCACGGCGCCGTCCGGGATCGGCTCACTGAGCCACGTCTCCGTGAAGCACAAAACAGGAGATGAAGAAAAGTCTCTGTTTCGTCTCATCAGCAGCGCCAGTTCGTCCATTTTGTTGGAGAGTGAGCGAACGTTGGAGAGGAAAATCCCAGGTAAGGGCGTCCGTGTACCGCGTCTCCTGAGCCGTATGAGGACCCCCGCACGTTTTCCTCGCCTGCGGCGTCTCACTCTTTTAGCCAAAAGAAGGGCTAATTCAGCAGCAGAAACTAAAAAAAAACTGGAACTAGGTCCGTAGGAGTTGTTGTGCGGAAGGACAAGAGCTCTTCACGGGTGTAAGAGCACGCAGACACACAATTTACAAACATAATCAGACATAACAAAGAGCACAGAAAGGCCAGGGCATCCGTCTGCGGCGCCATCTTGGCTCGGCCTCTCCAGAACCTTGACATGCTTCATACTGAGCCACTCCTTGTTTATCCTGGCTGTGTGCTTCGAGTCATTGTCCGCCACAACTCATCTTTGTTACCCAAAATCTCGCAATACATGGCCCCCTTCATTCTCTCCTTAATACAGTGCAGTCGTCCTGTCCCCTGTGCAGAACAGCACCCCTAAAGCATGATGTTTCCACCCCCATGCTTCACAGTATGGATGGTGTTGTGTCTGATTATCATTACTGATACCCACAACATGAGATCTTGCAGTTTGAGGGACCATGTTCTAACAATTGCTCCAACAGTTGATCTTTTTTCACCAAGCTGCTTGCCAATTGCCCTGGAGCCCTTTCCAGCCTTGTCGGAGTCAAATTTCAGACCCCTCCATCACTTCTAAGTGGGATAACTTTCAAAATTGCAGGGTGTAAAAATACCCTGACATTGAGGCAATATCAGGATGGAAGTGCATCACATTAGGTATGGACAGATATTGATTAGCCCTATTATCTATCCATTTGTGAAATGTGTCTTTTATAGCTTTACCAGTACTTTGTGAGTTTGAGACATGTCGGGTGAACATGCAAGTTATGAAGCCTTTGGTAAATATTTTTCATAGTTTACATCTGTGAAAAAACTCTGTAAAACACATTTTAGTATCAACTGTGGAGTAAAAACGGTTAAACAGTTGAGGAGAAGCATCAAGTTGTCTCAAGTCACAAAAGTCCTAATCCCGAGACACTGGCATTTTATCAAGTCAAGTTTTTTTTATCTCTATTTGATATAATTTAAGTCTAACTCCAGTCCAAACTTGCAAGTCCACACTTCTGACGCTGATATTTTAACCCAAATTGAAACGGTAATGCATCACTGTTTTTAATAAATGTCTTGGAATGGACAATATATTTTGAGCGGCCAGTTGAACCTGCGTGAAGCCGTTACTATGCGTTGCTCTGTTGAGTGGGTGTGGTTTCCTCTCCCCTCAGCTTTCCCACAAACACTGGGGTTGTTTCGAAAGCGGTTCAACGGATGCTTGGACAGCTGATAAGCACAGTGCGCTCGTTCACTCCCTCCAGGTCACATGGAGCCCTCAAACCAAAATATATGCTCTCCACCGGGCAGATTACTTGAACGACTGCGTGAAGAGATGAGGCAGTGGAGTGGTGTGTACTTTAACATGCTCCCTTTTCAGATTTGAACTTAAAGTCCATATGACAGGTTTGACTACAGAACTATGATCAATATTTACCGGGGACCATCCCACTAAAAAATAAGTCAAAATTGGAAAAACATGAGGACCTGCCATATGTACTTTAATAGTATGGATTTGGATGATGGAACACTGGTTCAATGGTGGAAGAAGTACTCAAACAAAAAATACGCTGTTAATTGTCGAAGTATCCATTTAACAATGTACTTTTAAAAGTAAAAAGTAACAGTATTTCACTCATTTTTTGAGGACTGTAAAAGCGTTAAATGTGGTGAAGAGTTGTGCTGATCTTTGGCCTAAAAAGGTCAATTCAAATCAATTTCTTAATTTTTCTTGTGAATTTTATGTGTATATTTTTGTTTGCTCAGAGCTTGAACTCAAAACCTTCAAGCAGGCAGTCGCCATAAATGTGCTAAAAATAAAAAACACTGTCAAAAACTGTATTGTACGGATTCAAAATGTGAAAAAGTGAACTAGTTCATTCTAAACTGTCTCATTCTAAACCTTTTGCCTACTTAGTCCAATGGGTTCAGTCTGGTCTGATGATTTATTAGGACAGCTCTCTAAAGTGTCACGTGATGTTGCTGCCACCTGATTTACACAAAACGGCGTTTCTGAGCGTAGCTGAGAAACTGATGGTTTTTGTTTCTGTTCGCACCGGTCTATAAGCTGCCTGTGCCCATGTCGTAACATGAGATATTTAGACAGAACGATGGTACAGGCTCGTGATGCACGGGGCTTTTGACCCATGGCTTTTGCAGGTGCTGCGCGTTCCGCAGGTCTCTTTTCATTGCGTGGCTGCTCTTTGAATAGATCCATAGGCTGGTTATATCGCATGTCTGTGCTCCACATGTAAGTTTGCATTTAGACGCATATAAATTCAGTTCCTCATTTCTCAGAATTCATTCTCATGAATGAATGAATGAATGAATGAATGGCTGTTTCTTCAGGTCTGGCACTGCTCATGTGCTTGTACTTAGCAAGTGAGCCTGAGTGAGAGAGCTTCTCCCTAGAGGCCGTTAGACCGTAAAAATCTATAAATTAGCCGTATCGTTGTATAGGCCACAAGGTTGTGAAAAAGTAATGGTTTATAGTCCGACTTTCATAGAGGAAAGTTTTAAGCCTGGTCTTAAATGAAGAGACTGTTGGCCTCTTTAACATGGACA
Organism: Chaenogobius annularis; assembly: GCA_015082035.1. Lineage (NCBI taxonomy): Eukaryota > Metazoa > Chordata > Actinopteri > Gobiiformes > Gobiidae > Chaenogobius > Chaenogobius annularis. The sequence goes on from BJKM01000825.1 coordinate 56,217, forward strand.
GGAGCTGATTCCATAACACAGGAGCTTGGTTGCTAAACGCTCTACCTTACTTAATTCATGCATGCCATATTTAACGTTCTAGACCAGGGCTATTCAACATAATTTTCCCGAGGGCCAGATTTTTCGGAGGGCCGAAGTTGCACAACAACATTTGGGTTGCAAATATCCCCAACACGGTTTCAACATATTAATTAATACAATAAAATAACTACTACTGATGCATTTGATTTTTTGCAAAATAATCTTAGTTTAATTCTGAACCAGAATTCTGAACCAGAATTAAACTGGTACTAGACTAGAACCAACCAGGTCTGACCCAGGACTAACCCAGAACCAAAACCGGTCTAAAGCAGAATTAAACAAGAACTAAGCCAAGACCAAACTAGGTCTGAACTAGTGCTAACCAAGAATTAGACCAGTAAACAGTAAATTTAATTTTTTTTGTTATTTAGAATATGGGTCGTGGGTCGGATTAAATCCCCTGAAGGGCCTGATTTGGCCCCTGTGCCTGATGTTGAATAGCCCTGCTCTAAACGTTGCTATTATTTTTATTTTTATTTGATCATTAATTGTTTTATGCTGCACCTTAACGCCGTTTGCAAACTGTGTTCAGTGACAATGGCAATAAACCTATTCTGATTGTACCTCCTATTGTGCTTTTAGAGGCTCTTTGGACCACCAGAAGTCCAGCATTTTTGAGAGTGAAGTCCTCTGTTTGGAAGATATAGTTCAATAGCATCTTTGAGGTAGGATGGGGCCATGTCATGTAAATCAGGGGGAGAAAACTCGACAGGAAGCCAGTGAAGAGACTCGAGCACTGACATGATGTGTTCTCTTCTTTTAGTTCCTGTTAGTAATCTTGCTGCTGCATTTTGAACCATCACAGTAAAGCTGACAACAATTAGCATGCTAACAGCGCACAAGGAAGTTAACGTCTGCCACATGCATACAAAACCTATTGCAGAGACTGCAAAAGGAATTTATGCTGTGTTCCAGTTGTCCTCAGGGGTAGGCTTTTCTGAGTTCTGACATATAAATTCCTACTTCACTAATGTATTGCTCATAGTTTTTACCGACTTGAGCGCTCAAACTCAGAAACTCAAAGAAAACATCTCTCTGTGTTCTGACCTCCAAGGACGACTGGAACGCAGCATAGCCACTGATGATCTGAGACGGTTGGATGTGAATGAAATGTGGCACAGCCCAAGGATTGGGTAGTATTATCATTTGGCCAATATCTGCAGTCCAACTTCTTTAAAAGGAAAGACGTCAAGCTTTGTTGTAACATTTTAGTGTGAAGAAGGCACAAATTGTGACTGCACTGCTCCATTATAGGTACTAAAACAAGGCTGTGAATTATAATTTTCCTTATACTTTTTTATTATTACCCTTCTCACATAATATATTTTGGGGAAATTGATCAAAGTCTGAGCTGCTCCTCCTTTATTTTAAAAACATTCTCAGCATTGGCATCACTCATGGAAAAAATCTCCAGTGTCTACTCCTTGTCATTATGTTGTCACCTGTATCTGGCAGGTTGATCAACAACAATGACCTTGTCCAACTAGTTCAAGCACCTGGAAAAACTGGTCACTTGGGATTTATTCCGCTCTCTGTGGCACCACTCCTTTTGTTTTCATTGCAGGGATCAGCACATTCCAATGGTGCTTCATGTTTGTTGTTATTGTGATCAAGCTAATAATGTGCTTTTTTTATATCAAGTCTTGCACAAAACGTGAATGGACTATAAGATACGACAAAATTATAGAAATATCACTATTTATACCCTTGTTTTGGAGATTGCACTAGATTTCTCTTTTTGAGGTTATTTTTAATAGATTTAATTATAGATGATATACTTCTAATGGTGCATGTCTCCAAAACAACATGTAACCCAGCTGATAAAGTGCATTACCCTTTGAATTAGTTCAGTCCTCCACTATATTTTCCCCTGTTACGATGGTAGCCGTAATCTTGCGATATTTACGTCACCCCCCCAGGCGGAAGCGTGGGAATAATTAGAACAGCTGCGCACCTTCGGTTAGATGGGTACGATGTCAGGAACGTCAGGAACGTCAGGAACGAGAACGGCTGCAGGTAGAACTATGAAAAGCTCTTGTTTCATATTTTTATGAGTTGTAACTAAGCGTTGTGCCCCTCAACTTGCAGATTTACTTGCTGTATATACTTGTGGCTATGTGCCTGTATATTGGAAGGAACTAGGTTAGTGTTTTCCTAATGCTAACTGGCGTTAGCCACCGCCAATGCTATGTGCACAATCAATCGTATATTTCTGGTATGTTTTGCCTGAGTTTGACTGCGCTTAACCAGCGTCCAAATGAATTCCTAAGCAAAGGGGCATATGGATTTTAACTTGGTTGATGCACATACTTATTGCCACATTGTGATTGTTTGATTAGCTGCTACATTTAATTAATTGTGGAACTATGAGCTATTGTTTCTTTGGCTATTGTCGTTTTAATTGCTAAATCAGGGGTGTCAAACTCATTTTGGGCCAGGGGCCGCTTTTCGACGCTCAGGTTGGGTCGCGGGCCGAACATAATGTAAAAAATAAAACAATACAAAATATAACAAATGTTATATAGCCTAGTAATAGTTTTTTGTGTGGACACTGTAGCACAAATGTGCAGCAGGTGAAAGACTGAGTCCATATTCATGCAGCAGCAGGAACAGGAACATGGACGTGTGATATGATTCTGATATTAAATGTTTGTATCACAGACATGTTAATATTGCTGCACTAACTCAATATGTGCTCACTATTTTTACAGTTTAAGCTTATTTTAGTGACAAATTATTCATGTGGTGAATCAAATGAGAGCTCAAAGCAGCTTCACTCTGTCATGTTCATACTTTATTACACTCTGACTTGTGTTTTTACCTGTGGCTCATGATCTGCCCAGGTTTTGCTCTGGTTTGGATGTTTTCCTCACAGAGTTGTTGTAGCAAAGAAGTTTGTTTTCTTGTTGTTAGCTTCACATTAGCGCCGCTTTTAGCACAGCTCTAACGTCCACAAAACCGCCTCTTTTCTTTATTCCTCGTGTTTCCCACGATCTGCCCAGGGGCAGAGCGCTACAGGTCATCGCTGCCGGTGTGTTCCATTTTAAACCTGCTGCGATGAGTGTCGCTGGTCGCTGTCGTTTGTCGCCTCCCGTGTGTCGAGCCCAACAGCCCTCGCACACACAGCAGCGCAGAGCAGCGCGGGGGAGGGGCCGTGGCTGCAAAGGATTGTGGGAATTGTAGTTCTAGCGATAAAAACGCGATATATCTATTGGAAATGAATATGACATGAGTTTGACACATGTGTGCTAAATAATTAATGAATTGAGCCCAAGCCCCCGGAAGCCAAAATGGCGCCCAATTCAAGCCTATGGCGTGTGCTCATTGGCGCATGTCTCCAAAAAAGTTCCCTACTTCCGCGTTACTTCCTGAATAGGGAGTCTAGTGCCTCCCCTTTTATGACGACATCGCCATGTCGCTTTGGCGTCGGGAACGAGCACGGCGACAGCAGAATGCGTGAAAGACTGAGGACAGTTAGAGCGGACTTTTGGAGTCTGTGGTCTTGAAATGGTTACGAAATGTATAATGATGAATTGTTATATCTATCTATAAATATAAAGGCATCATGTTGTAAAGCGAAAATGGTTTCTTTGCAGAAAGCATGAGCCGTGAACTCATGAATGCTTCTTTTTGTGTAGCTAAACGTGAGCTTTTGTTGTGTGAACTGTGTAATTCATTTACACTTCATATTGAAATGATATAAAAAACACAATGTACGTGTATCGTTTGTCTCGTCCACTGTCTTCTGTTTGGTTTTCGTCCGACACGCACTCTTCTGATGATCGTTCACGAGGAGTGCGTGCGCGGTCAGAGCGCGTACATGTTCGCCGTGACGTTAAAAATGTGATTTTTTAAGGATTTTAGAAACGGTAAAAGAGTGAAATTCCTTCTATTTTATTTTTAGACTAAAAAGAATTTCGCACTTTCGGTAATTTTACAGGCCGAACTGTTGAAATGGTTGGTGCCTGAAGCTGCAGTACCACGGAGCAGCCACTACTCAATTTGGATCGCGGACAGAGGGGGCGTGCCTTATCCAGTTATTATAATAGATCCATGATTGAGCCTGACTTGAAATCTATGTAATGTATTACTATTATGCATTTATGAAATATGGTACCACTGTAATTGATTACAATAGTGTTTGATATGTGTACAACTGTAACTGTATGCAGGCCAGGTTCATTCACCTGCTCATTCTCTCGTCTGGGCCTAATGGAGAAAAGACCCCAGGATATGGGTTCCTAGAGGTCCTCCTCACATCACGATACTGCTGTAGGAGGCTCTGCAGCAAACTCTCACCCCACTCATTCAACTGCGCTCTGGACAATTCCCGCACACACTCCAACTGTTCCACTCATCTGTTTTTCCCGTCCGTTGAACTGGTCTTAACCTAAGCGCATTGTAGTGGACTATATTGAATAGTGGGACTGTGGATCTCCATCGCTTGCACATAGTGCAGAGGACTCTCTAACTTAATAGTGCACTCTGTAAATATCTTGTAAATATCTTTGTTTTTGTTTTGCTATACTACACAAATTCGTTGTGGCCTCGCGCCTTTTTACTTTAACACAAAACAACTCAAATTCACAAACAACACAGCTGACGGTTTAAATTCAGTTTCGGCGGTCCAAACCTTCACGGCGTCTCCGGAGTTTAGTCAATACATCCAATCCGAGAAAATTATATATTCCTTCAAACAGGGTAATCCAAATGGAAGAAGTCTTGATTCAATATCCATGCGTGCTGCGCTCCCCTGTGCGCACTTCTGCCACTCATTCCATGTTTGTGTTTGCAAATTGGCAGCAAGGTTCGCTACCAGGTTTAGCCCCGGAACATTGAACATGAACATGAACATTGGACATGTTCTTAATTTAAACCAATGGAGTTCCCGTTGGACCATAAGTGCCATTACAACGGCAGTGGCGATCATGTGGGAAAAGTGGGCGTGGCAGAATATGGTCATATGGTGGACTATTTTAGTGATCCTAAGTTGGCGTGAGTGATACTAGCTTTCAAAGCAGGCTGGCTCCCGGAGCGCTTATGAGCGAGATGATGGGATATGTTAGGCCAATTCAGAATCAAAATCAGAAAGGTTTATTGCCATTGTCAATGAACAAACTTCACAGTCTTAGGAACTTGTCTCGGCATGAAGGTGCAACACAAAACACTGAGCAATAATAAAACAACATGTATACAATCAAACAAAAGGGCATGCATTTAAGGGACAATTTAAAATTACTATAGTATAAAATGAAAAAAATAATAATAATAATAATACAAATTTAACCTTTATACATGCATGTCTTTGGACGGTGGGAGGAAACCGCAGTACATGCAGACTCCATCCAGGGAGATCATGTGATGTTAGACCGAAAGTAGTTTCTCGGCCTCATGTAACCAGGTGTTAATGTGATCACCCCTGTGATGTGCTGTGCGCAGGTGAGGAGCCCGATGGTGCCATGTGAATGAATGCAGACCATGAAGCCCACACACAAGCTGCTGTTCGTCCTGTGCCCCATGCTGGTCCTGGGCTTCATCTACTACTCGTCCGGGAAGCTGCACCTGCATGTGTGGGGTCAGAAATCTCGTAAGTACTGGCCTTTTTCTCTCCCTTGCTCCATCCCAACTTGTCAAACTTGTCTTTCCAGAGGTGTGCCAATGTGGACAGGGTTCACACATTGCTGAGAAAGACAGTTGGAAGTCTATTTTTATCTGTTGGATTCTTGCTTCAAATTCATATACTCTTCTACCCCATCATGTTTTCCTTGAAAATATAGTTGCAAAACGAAATTACAGAACCGACTGGTCGTGGCATCTAACCTTTAGATTAGCCCTTAGATTAAAGATTTTGTACAATGGTATAAAAGAAACTTAAATGTGCATCTTTAACTTTTCTGGAGGGCAGTCTTCATGGAGAATGTTCCGCAGTATGGCATGTATTTATCCATCAGTATGGGGGACAAGCGGGTAACAGCCACCAGGCAAAGTTACAGGTCGGATCTGTGCTTTTCAAGGACATTTTTTGGCAATAAAAACACCTGTATTTGAATAGATGGATGTCAACTGTGGAGCATGCAGGTAGCAGATCCTCCACCAGAAAAGTTACATAGTGCATCTTTAAAGGTAGTTTTTCCCTTAATGTCATGAAACAGTCCTGCAAAGTCAGCTGGTTTCTTTGCCGTGTGTGATTGAAAGTGTTACTCAAGTTTGTTTGCTCTCCATGTTTTGTTCTTGACTTGTGTGCTCTCCTCCTTTGAAAAATATGTCTCTGCTTTCTCAGCTTTCCAGTTGTATCTTCTCTTTTCCTGTTGTATCTTCTCTTTTTCAGTTGTAGCTTCTCTTTTAAATTGAGTTAGTTTTAAAAAAAATTTTTACTCACCAGAGCTCTGATACGATAAGATCTACCTTAATAACATTACATCTCTGGCCTCTCTGGATAACCCTGCCGGCTCAGTTAAAAGTGTGATTGGATTTTTTTGCTTTTTGCAGACTCAAAGGGAAATGATAAACAAGAGGAAGTGCCAAATTATGGTTCTGCAGCACTAAAGCCTAACTGAAACCTAAAGCTATGATACCGATTTAAACTGTAATTCTGTAGATCTCAAAATAGCCTGGAATAAAGACGCCGCCTTCACTTCCTGCTTCTAAATATGCTGCATTTGATAAAACTTGCAGTGATTCCTGGCAAGACCACAGTATGAATATGTGAGATGAGTATGAATGACTTTGTAAATACTCTATTGTGGTTGCTGGCTGAGTTGAATCATTGACTTCAGAATGGTTAAATAACAATAGTTTTGCGTTTGTTTGAAGGTGGATGTATAAAAAGCATCCAGGCTAGAGGAACATTAATGTGGTTGTATCCAGCCAACTCATTTTATGTTGCATTAAATGGTTTGGTTTGCAATGTAATAGGAACACTGGTCGTGTCAAGAATATTTAACTTTCAATATTTGTTTTTTCTGCCATTTCATTGTTTTTGGTTGCCTTGAAGGCCCCGTCATTTACAATATTAGCTGATTATACTAATGTTGAAAGAATAACTTTTGGTATTGTGCAGCATACAGGGTGCCCACATGTCCTGGAAAACCTGGGAAATACATTGCCCAATTTCCAGACACAATAACAATTTGTTTTTGAGAATTATTTCCAAACCCATTGCTTTTCTGCTCTGAAAGTAAATGTAAATGTTTGGATGTCCAGTGCTCATAGACACAGTTTCTAGTGTAAACTCAGTCAGAGCCGTTTTAACAGAAAATGAACTGGTTCTGTTTTTCTCCTTTTTTACCACTGTAAATCATGTGTTGGTGATAATTTAGGCACTATTGTCAAGATTAATTTCACATACTCTGTAATATAATGCAGATTAGATCTGGTGACCCAGCTCTAATGATAATAAATTGCACCCTTAAAGAGGGCATTGTTTATACTGTGACATATAGTAGTAAATGTGTGAAGAATGAGCAGGTCATTCAGCTCATTGTTATACAAAAACTGCTCTATTCGCACCTTTTTGGGGTGGCCTGGGGTGGCACTTAGAGCCGCCCCTGGGTATGGCACCTTTTAAAGCAATTTTGCATGAATTGTGCTCATACAAACCAAATGACCTGAATGTATCAAAAAACCTCACATGAAATCCACCAAAATACAGGAAATCACACCTGATTTGTACAACATTTCCTAGGGGAGGCCTTCAGATATCTTCTAGCGTTAAAAGTTGCACCTGCAGTACCATTGCAGGGATAAAATATTTCATTAATTTGGGTATAGCTATAGACTACCACTTGAGACTCAAAAGTGTTGCAAAAAGGGGTAATGTAATTGTAGATGCTAGGATTACACAATTTAAATGTCCTGGAAATCCTTTCAAGCCAAGTGTGGGAACACTTAGTTTTGGACCCTAAAACCATTCATGTATTGTGATTGTCACACGTCATTACTACATCCACATACTAGCATCATAATCATAATTTATATTAATACCAGAAGAGGGCACACACACAGACATAACCCAAGCGTTCTCTGTGAAACTGAAAAAGCAGAGCATGTTTTCCCAGGTGTGTTATTTTAAAAGACAGAATGTAAAATGATCATACAAAGATGTTAAAAAGCGTTGAAGCATAATACCTGCAGTTACACCACAGATGGGATGGGTGAACTTGTGGGGCTCCGCAGGGGGCGCTTTGAGGTGTGTGAAATCATGAGGTTGTGCTGTGCAACTGCCTCCTGCCGTGTGTTCTTCTGTGTAAACATTCTCAGACTGCAGGCTCTGGCACACTGCGTTGGTTTCTCCCAGTAATGCCAAGTTTCCTATATGTGTCTCCCCAAAGTCTCAAAATATGTCTGCGGTATTTGTAACATTTCACCATATATTCAAATAACAGTTGTGTCTTATAGATGCAGTACTGAAAGTATGAATGCCCTGAGTAGTTATGCTGTAAATTAACCTATAACGTAATAATTTAAAGCGGGCTACTACTGTTGTATGCTTGAGCCCATTCACACAGCACAAACTGTTTGTGTTGTGTAGTGTTATTGTAAGCTTGGTGTTTTTGGTGTGTTTGGATGTTGGCTCGATGACTCATGTTTTGGAACTGGACTGAGACGGCCTGAGCTCATCTGTCCCCCAGATTTGGTAAATAGTGAAAAATGCTCTTGGACGTATTAGAAAAGCGGTCAAAGCTCCCAGAGGTTTGAAGAAAATCTTTCTGTTTGTGCCAGTTATTTTCTATTTATTGTGGGTAGGGCTGTTGCGGTAACCGCAATATTGCAGTATGAACCGCAAAAGGGCTCAAGTGACCGAGGTGACTGTATTTTACATTTTAATGAAGAAAAGCAGAGTGTGATAAAACATGTAATGATTTAAGAACATTTTCACCGTGTTCTGCCGTCAGACTTGGCTGGAGCAGACGGAACTTTTGCCTTGGCTTTAAAGGAATCTCGTCAATGAGTCAATAAATACACAGCACAGACGTAACAGCGCAGGTGTGCACGACAAAGCATTCTGCATAAACGGTACCATGTTTTAACATAAGGCTACACTGACCCAAACAAAGCACAGTGTGTCAGCTTAAAGATAAAGAATGTCCAGAGTGGCCCTTATATCCAGTACCGCCGCTGCCATCAAGTGCTCCGAGTGGCAACAACCTGGCAGTTTGGGTTGAATGACATAATGGGGTATTTGTGCAACAGCTGCACTGCAATTAAACGAACCCCAAGGAGCAAAACTGTCTTTAGATGTTGAAAATTGGCCACTTATTCAATTAGAAACTGTCAAAAGGAGAGAATGAACTGAGATGTGCGATGCGTCTAGCTGCCGCGCTGAGCCGCCACTGCGGCGTACACAAAGCCAAAGTGGTTCAACTTGTTTCAAATGTCTAAATCATGTTTTCATAAATGCAACAGAACGCGGCAATAGTTTGCAGCCGGTAGTGTTTTCTGGAGCCTCGATCGGTTCTGCAGAAGAGCAGGAGAAGGGCATCAGGTGATGCTGGAGAAGGGACAGTTGGGGTTGAGTTTCTAACAGTATTGCATCTAAAATGTACCAGAACACAGAAAATGTTTTTATCTAGTTGAAAACTTCTTGGTTGAGAGCCCCTAGGTCCCGCTAAGGATTGTGATATATGCAATATGTACAAAATTAAATGTATTAAAAAAAATTACTTCAGAAATAGTCCCCTTAAGGTTTTTACATACATCAAACTCGTACATATTTTTTACATGTTCGAAGTGGACATGGGGGCACCACTGAGCACTTCTGCTTAGGGAACCCAAATGGCTAGCAGCAGCCCTGCTTATATCCACCTGAAAACAGTCTGCGCACTGTGCGTCCACGTCACAGTCTGAAGCCAAAACGGGCATGATCAGCTCTTCCGCCGTAATCCTCCTCCTCGGCCCAATTAAATGCGTAAACCGCAGGTAAATGTGGCGTGGTTAAAATCCAGTGAGAAGATACAGCCAAATAGCCCGCGTACAGTTCTACCCACAACAAAATTATTACTGATAGATTAGATTTTTTTGAGAAATATCAAACAATGCTTTGCAAAGTTGCCCTGAACAAGAATTAAACTAGAACTAGACTAGCACCAACCAGGTCTGAAGCGAGTTAAACAGAGACTAAACAAAGACCAAACCAGATCTAAACTAGTGCTAACCCAGAATTAAACCAGTAAACAATATTTTTGTTTTCATATTTGGAAGCTGGGTCGTGGGCTGGATTAAATCACTTGAAGGGCCTGATGTTGAATAGCCCTGTTTATAGAAGATACACTCTTAATAGGGGTGGACGATGTGCCAAAATGATTTATTCATATCACAATTTTCTAGAGCCAAGCTTTTTTGATTTGATCACACTTAGGCTTTATACTGTTTTTGACTTTGATCTAAACTATATCAGCCTCTTAGTCCACACGTCACTGTGATGGGTTGAATCCACGTATCCATTTCACCACTATATGTAACCGATCATTGCAGGAATTATGTCACAATTACATTTGTAACCCCAATCCTTCACTCTAATTTGTCATACTTTTTTTCTTAAAAATACTTATACTTTCTCCAGTTATAAGAAAGAATGCAAATCTGCTCCACTTGACTAGCTTGCAGGAGAGAACACTGCAAATGTTAAACTGCCAGCTATACGTGCGGTGAAAAACAATTTTTTTTATTTTGATTGATTATTTTGATGATTCATTTAACCATCAAACCTGGAGTAAACCAGGATTAATCAAAGACCAGATCAAGACCAAAAGTCTTCATGTTTAAATTGAGCTCAAACCTGGACCAAAATAAAATTTTGTTCTTCACATAGTTGGTATTGACAAATAAAGCACATATAACTATATTATTGGTTTCCTGAATTAGTTTTATCATTCAAAAATTCAACCTTTTCCTTTGGCAGTCAGAGGATCATAAAGAACGTCGCTGCAGGAAACTTCAGCTATGGTAGTTTCCAATGGCTAATCTATAATTAAATGTCCTTGAGATCGTTTGTGCTGTGAACCTGTGCTCAGGAAGAATGCTACATATTCATTATTGATTCAATTAATTAAAATCTTCTAGCGGTCATCTGTCTTCCCCCGTCAGGTTTTGGCTGGCAGACGTTTTAAAAACTATGCACCATTAAACTTAACTTTTCTTCTAATAATACAGTGGTATACAAGCGAAAGCTCATTTATTTGACATGTTTCTGTAGAAGACTGAAGTCCTGCCGCCAAAACATGTCAAGTAGATGAGCTTTTGCTTGTATACCACCATTAATTTGATTTAATTTGTCTTCTTTCTTTCAAATTAAATTTAAAAAAGAAGACCGAATTAATGTTCCAAATATACTTTAGCACCAGGCGTTTTTGTACCTACAGCTGTTCAATAATTTAAATAATTCAAACAGCCTGAGGTCAGGTAGTGCAGAAGCGGGAGTTGGGTAAAAACACGAGGTACACTGTACTCAAGGCCATTTTAGAATCGGGTAGTTTCTCTTCAGCTAATTAACAAGCTCCAGTAGTCAACAGTTTAACAAAATAATATAATAAAAAAAGAATAAGTACAAAAAAACACAACTGTGAAAATGACCACATCTATAATGAATAATAAATATAATTGCCTACTGGTTTACCTCTTTTGTTATACCAATTTGACAATAATTTAGATCATTTAGATGGTGTACCACAGGGGACCACTGTAGGGCCATTAGAATTTCTCATCATTTTCTCTTCTCTTACCCAATCTTTTCTAATCATTAGTTTATTATATTCATACGTGTTTTAAATTATTACAAGTATGCTCTATTATAATGGGTAATGTAATGCCTTAATCTGCTTCATTTTTACTTTTATGCTCTTTGTGAAGATTACTGTATGTCCTCTAAAGCACTAATTATAAGTGCAAATTATTAATATTAGGGGAAATAATGAGAGTATGGCCACAATATCATTAAGCATTTTATTTAGTTAGGACTTTGCGTAAGCGAAGAATCTTTATTTTTTTCCTTTATCATGTGTCTTTTAGTTTCTTTACCAGCAGGCAGCATATCATCATCAACACCATCATTATTCATATATTAGTACACTTTTTACTTTTATATGCCTCTGGGGGTTTCCGTATCCACTAGACCGCAATGATTACAGACATCTGTAATTTGTTCTTTAGTAAATATTACAATAAATAGAAACAATAGCAAAATTGGTATTCCTTGTACATATGCCTTATGTTTCATTCCTTACTTTTACACACCTCCTTACAGTAGCATGGTGTGTCTGCTAGTAACGGGAACATCACCTCAAAATCAACACCTGCAGGCTGCGAAAAAACCACGGACCATAAGTGTGAGCAATAACATGCCTCTCCAATCTGCACCTGACCCTAAATAAATAATATCTTCATTTCCTATTTTCATGTTGAATATGATCGTGTCCTCTTCCTTTACAGTGCTTCTCAAACTGTGTTCCAGCCCCTTCTTTTGATTTCTTTGCAGTTCTAGTTGATTTAGAGGCTATCGGCTTCACATTCTAGTCCTTTGGGAACTACTATAGATATTTTAGACCTATGGAATGGAATTGGTCATGGATCTGTATCTATCCATCCATCCATCCATCCATTCACCCTCACCCTCCATGGGTGGTCTCATGCCTTTTTCTAAGCTCGGGTCCTCTACCAGCGGCCAGGCCTGGGAGCTTGAGGATTCTGTTTAGTATCTTTGCTGTTCCTAGTACTGTTCTTTTTTTTGAGATGTCTGACGTTTTTACAGGGATGTGTTGTAGCCACTCCTCAAGTTTGGGGGCCCCGAGTGCTCCGATGACCACGGGCACCACTTTGCCTTCAATCTTCTTCGCCTTCTTGGTCCTTGGTATTTCTGCAGTTTCTCGTGTCCATCACTTGGTATCGCCACGTCAACCACAACGGCTTTCCTCTGCTGTTTATCCACCACCACAATGTCTGGTTGGTTTGCCATTACCATTCTGTCAGTCTGTATCTGGAAGTCCCACAGGATCTTGGCTCGGTCATTCTCTACCACCTTTGGGGGTATTTCCCACTTTGACCTTGGGGTTTCCAGTCCATACTCCGCACAGATGTATCCTGTACACTATGCCAACCACTTGGTTATGGCGCTCAATGTATGCTTTCCCTGCCGGCATCTTGCACCCTGCAGTTATGTGCTGGATTGTCTCAGGGGCCCCTTTGCGCAACCTACACCTTGGGTCTTGTCTGGTGTGGTAGATCTTGGCCTCTATTGCTCTGGTGCTCAGGGCCTGTTCCTGTGCAGCCATGATGAGTGCCTCTGTGCTGTCCTTCAATCCAACCCGCTCTAGCCATTGGTAGGATTACTTGAAATCAGCCACTTCAGTTATGTTCCGATGGTACATCCCATGTAGGGGCTTGTCCTCCCATGATGGTACCTCCTCCAGCACCTCATCCTCTGTTCCCCATTGCCTAAGACATTCACTGAGCACGTCATCTGTTGGGGCCTTGTCCTTGATGTACTTGTGGATCTTGGATGTTTCATCCTGGATAGTGGCGATCACGCTCACTAGTCCACGGCCTCCTTCCGTACGGCTAGTGTACAGTCTCTGGGTGCTGGAATTTGGGTGGAACCCTCCACCCCCCCGAGGTACACAGTGGCAGAGCGGTTAGAGCTCTCGCCTCCCAAGAAGGAAATCATGGGTTCAATTCCTGGGCGAACATCACGTCTCAGCTCTCTGGGTGGAGTCTGCATGTCTCCGTGTTACCGTGGGTTCTCTGTGGGTTCTTCCCACTGTCCAAAGACATGCATGTGTTAGGTAAATTGGCCCTAGTGAATGAGTGTGGGAGTGAATGGTTGTCTGTGTGTCTATGTCTCTGTGGTAACCCTGCGACGAGTTGCCCACTGTCCAGGGTGTACCCCGCCTAAGGCCCAAAGGGACTGATAGGCTCAAGTCACCTGCGACCCCTAACTGGAACAAGCGGTATAAAATGAATTAATGAATGATTGAATATATTCTTTTCTATTCTATATTGGTTGATAAATTGATCATTATTGAGCTACAAGCTGGTATTTAAATATTTTTTTCAAAATTTTACTGCAATAGATTGACAATTGACAATGTATTTTAGAGCATTATGGTAAGAAATTTGAATTTGAATTGAATCGAATAGCCTCATAGTATGTTGTATGTAAACAAGAGTTATGGTAAATTATTGTTCCGACACACAATAATCTATTTTGATGTAGTTTTAGGTACACTGGAACTTTTCTTGTGGGTTGTCAGCCAACTGCTTGTCTCTATGGAGATGTTAATCTCCCATTGTTGGGAAGAATATTTAAAACATATTTTTAGGTACAGAATACTGAATGCCTGCATTAAAATGCAACATTATGTTCGTCCTGTATTTATGTATCAGGAAAGATCGCACTCACCACAAGAGCTGTGTTTTCTTGGTTTTCTCTCAGTAACACCAACATCAGTTTGAAGTTTCTTAGTTCCTTTCCCTCTGCCGTTGGACTCACCTGCCACTTTAAATGCAGAGGGTATGCAATGCTTTGTGACCCAAAACATGCTTTTCCTTGCTTATTACTGCAATACTTTTAGATAATTTTGTGTGTATATAGAGAGTGTGCACTTTTGAATCTATAATGACTAAGAATTTATTCTCCATATACTTGCTGTATACTTTCTCCCTGTATTTTTAGATGTATTTGTTTCATCTTTACAGTTGCCAAAAGGCATTATTTTTGTCTTGATCAAATTTAAAGATTATTTATTATTTATTATTTTCGATACTATGTCAGATAATAATTTTGGTAATTTTCCCCTCAACAGAATACGTTTGTATCATCAGTAAATAATACAATTTATTTTTTAAAAAGAAAAGTTTTTTCCTTTTTAATACAGTAATAATAATGACAAATAGTGAATTTTATTTATTTTGGAATAATGCTGTAACAAAACAATTCTTGTAAACCTTTTTTTTTATCCAAGGATGATCATTATATTTATTATTTTTAGTACTTTGTCCAAGTGGACAGTCTTTATTGTATAGTTTTACCACTGTTTTTTTAAACTCATTATATGCATTCTCAGTATTTTTATTGGTATTAAATGTATCTTTATTGCAGTTATTCAATTAAAGGGTGTAAATTAAGTTGCAACAAAAAGAAAAACATGTTTAACTACTGTGAACTGTTTGTTTCAATGGCATTCGTGTGTGTTTTTGTCAACACAGCTTCAACTGTTCTTTTTGCTTTGTGTGACTTGCTTACCTTTTTCCACTACCGTTCTATAAATGGCCAAAAAATAAATGTGTTTTTCACAGCCAGTCTTTGAGTGTTTAACCTTTTTGTTCACAGTGCTGAAGGCAGAGATTACAGCTATTTCTTCTGCTCGTACCACTACTACTACTACTTCTAGTACTACTACTACTACTACTACTACTACTGTTAAACGTCTTGGAGTCAAACCCATTGCAGCAAGAATGAAACTCGATACAGGTAGAGGAACCGTGATTGTCGCCCCTTCTTGCTGTCCTGGGTGCTCCTTAGCTTCAGAGGTGTTCTCCAGCTTCATCCGGCTTGCATTTTTGTACAAACTCCTGGGGTCCATTTTGGCTTCAAAGAAAACTTTCAACACTGGGCTTCCATGTTAATCTTACACAGGTCTTTTCCACAAAGTTAATTTCCCGCTTGGAATAGCTTTGTCCGAGAAACAAAGCTGATGAAAATGGGAGTCTTTAATGTATCAATGTGGGATTATGGTGACTTGACTCTCTTACTGCTCACCTCTTCTGCTGTCCAGCGTTAGCCAAAAGCTAAAGCAGCACAACCGATGCTAACGCTGCTAACGCTGCTAATGCTGCTAACCATTTTGTTTTCGCAGAGATGGAGTCGGATACCACCGCGGGACGAATGGTAGACTCAGGTACACAGATCCCCCTCGGTAGACCTATCCTCCCATCTAGTCGGCCATTTTGAAACATTTCTGAAAACCACTGAAATGTATAACCATGTCCAAGATCTCGCAATGACTCACGAGTTTCAATTTACAGCTTGACAATATATCTCATCAGATGCTACAGGGGGGAAAAAACCCCCAGAATAATGCAGTCTATTTCCATATTCCAGATCCACCGTTGCCAATCACTTGTAATGCTAACATCAATGTCCACCTGTGTGACAGTCATTTGAATTTCAAATGGCAAAATAATGACTTTGCTCATTTGGATTTTATAAAGACAAACCAAGCGCCTTTTGTCAATATTAAAGAAACACCTTGTTTAATAAGGTCTGTTGGATGTATGTTTGATTAGGTTACAGCATCCAGATGGCATAGAGCTCTCTTGTTTACTGCTTTAGTCCTGCTTTAGTCCTGCTTTAGTCCTGCTTTAGCCCTGCTTTAGCCCTGCTTTAGCCCTGCTTTAGCCCTGCTTTAGCCCTGCTTTAGTCCTTGTTTTGTCCTTGTTTTGTCCTTGTTTAGTCCTGCTTTAGTCCTGCTTTAGTCCTACTTTAGTCCTGCTTTAGTCCTGCTTTAGCCCAGCTTTAGTCTTTGTTTTGTCCTTGTTTAGTCCTGCTTTAGTCCTGCTTTAGTCCTGGTTTGGTCCTGCTTTAGTCCTGGTTTGGTCCTGCTTTAGTCCTGGTTTGGTCCTGCTTTAGCCCTGCTTTAGCCCTGCTTAGTCCTTGTTTAGTCCTTGTTTAGTCCTGCTTTAGTCCTGCTTTAGTCCTGCTTTAGTCCTGGTTTGGTCTTTTTTAATTTTGGGATAGTCCTGGTCTAGACCTGGTTGGTACTAGTCTAGTCCTAGTTTAATTCTGGTTGAGTACTTGATTGGCCATTTTGCAGAACAAAACTATATATACTTTTGACAAAAATCTAATTCAACAGTTGTTATATGATCATTATTTTAACAGGTCTAATTTTGGGGAAATGTTGTGGGACACCAAATGATGCTTGCAGTGGTGCCGCTCTGAAAAATCTGGTCGATTCATAGAGGTGCAATAGAAATGGTTTACTTTTCAACTAAAAATATTCATGGTCAATTACCAAAATAGTCATTCTAATCATTTTAATAATCACTCCGGCCTTAAACTTGACAAACAAAAATCTACTTTTTTTTTTTTCCAGTTGACTGGTTATGAAATAAAATAACCACTGTTTTGTTCTCATTTTGCAAATACATTTTAAGCATTTCAAAACAAGGTGTGTCTTAAACGTTGATGTCATGCATTTCAGTGGTTTGCAGAAAAGAATAGTTCCCGGTCAAAAACGAGAAAAGTTGGAAGTAATTTAGTTTAGTCGTAAATCGTTTTTCTTCAAATTAAAGTGAACTACAAACTACTCAAGATTAAGTGTACTTAATTTCGACTCACAGTAATGTTTGTAGATATCCAGAGTACAACAGTGAGGACTAGTGCCAACATATTGCAGAGTAGTTTTCTCACCAATAGCTGTGCAACACCGCCCTCTGTTGCGCGCTTGCATTCATTGCTGTTGGATAGCTGTAACTAGTGTAGGTAGCCAGCAGAGGGCGCCACTTCCCCAGGAGCCTCCTTATTAGTCCTCGTGTCTTTGGCCGTTTCACCGTTCCTGCCCCTCGTGCGCTCACACCGGCAGCTCCTCCGACCCTCCGACCCGCTAACCCTAACCGGCGTCATGCTTCTCCCATCCTCTGTCTCTCTCTTCCAGCCTCCTCTGTGAAGACTGCACACAGGAACACAGCCCTCTGCTTCCTTCTGACTCTACATCCAGCTCCTGTTATAGTGCTACTAATGCAGAGAGGCTTTATTTATATGCTTCACTCTGTTCCCAGGTGATGTCCAAAGAAAGAAAGCCAAGCAGGTTAGGTTTAAGTCAGGGCAAAATGTGCAAAGAACACGTTTCTTTGACATTTTGAGCTGGTAAAATCTTTATTAAATAATTGCATCATCATTTTTAGAAAGATTTTTGAGCACTTTTCGGTAAAAACTCACCAAAAATTTAATTTACAAGCCCTTATTCTTTTCTTCAAATTCTTTTCTAATTTATAACGCTTTGAAATAAAGTAAATGTATGTACTGTAAGCACTATAGCATGAGATTTAAACAACTTGTATCAAAACATGACTTTTTTTGGTGCATTGAGAAAATTCAGAGACTTAATAAATATATAGTTAGTGTGGTTAAATATGCCAGCCATTAATGCAAAACATTTGAGTTTTATTCTTAAAAAGCATTTACTAGCATCTTTATCATGTTAATACTCCACTAACAAAAAAATGCATTATTAAACCATGTACATTTGTAAAATAAGTAATAAAAATCAATGATTAATTTTTTGGGTGAAAACACAATGATACAAAATTTGTTTCTGCAAAAGTGGCTCTCAAATGTTTTGCTTTAAAGGCTGGCATACTTAACTAAATACCAAGTACCAACTAAATACATCTGTTAAATCTCTGAAATTCATTATTATACTTGTTTGAATTTACGTTACACTTTTAATGCAAAAAAGTTATGTTTTATTTATTTTATAATTTTTTTAATTTACATTTTTATCTCATACGACAGTGCTTAGATACATTTTCTTTTATCTAAAAAATAGAAGAAATACACTATCAGTTTGTAGAATTCTGGGCTTATGAAAATGTTAGCTGTACAATATAGGGTGTATTATTATGCCAAATATGCCAAAAAGTAGTTCAGCTTCTTGTCAACATGTAAAAATGTAAACAAAATAAAAATTAAAAATAAATCTTCAAAACTGACCTGTTTTTGGTTTTTACTCTGGACATTCCTGTGCTCACTTTTAACATTCCCATAAATCTTAAGTCAGTCTTAAGTTTACAGCTCACGCAAATTACGCTGTCACATGTTTTTATTTTATTTTTATTTCTGCTTCTTTAATGAGCCTTTCCGATGCTTTTCAGACACCTATTGGCTGTGTCTGGTGTAACATAGGTGATCGCTGTCTTCTTTTCTACCTTTGTTTTTCTTGGCGCAGACGGCTGACTTCTCCTTGTAATCCTGCTTGTTCTAATGCCGCTCCTTCTTATGTTCCCCGTCAAAAGTGCAACAACTACAGCGACCGGGCTGCTAGTTGAATCATGTGCCAGTGACCAGGTTTACCGCGGTCAGTTTGTGCAATAGCATAGTAACGTGTCCATGTGCCTTTGTCTCTTCGCAGTGTATGATAAACAGGGCTTTCTACTGCAACTGGACACAAAATTGTGAGTATACCAATTATTATATAATGTATACGTTTGCAGATGTGTGACGCATTTTTGCTTGGTTTTGATTGTAAAAAGTATATTATACGCACACGATGAGGCAAAAGGAGATCAATTGGTTTAGATGGCTACAATTCAAGTTACTGAAAATTAAATACCCCAAAAATTAGTCCTACAGCAGTGGATGCAGACGGATTTAAAAAAAAGGATAATTGTGTCAACAAGTTTGTTTTTATGAGCCACTGTGCACAAGTAATCACCCTTGTGTTTATCCAAGCAATATTCAGACATTTGATTAAGGTAGGTTTAGACAAAACTAACTTAATATTGGTTTGAACCTGACTTTACAGCCCTAAAAACCATGAGAATTTCACCTCTACTCCTTTAATATAACCCAAGACATTCAAAACCCCATTTAATCTAACTTCAAATGGGCCTAAGGTACACACAACATATGTTTTAATCTAAAATTCTGCACCAAACCAAGAATCATAGGATGACTTTCAAGTACTAGTACTATTTCAAAATGTTATTAACAAACATAATCTCTGGGGAACAACAGCAGTTCTCGTGCTCTCTGTACATGCAACATGCAACATGCATGTAGAAAATATGTTTTACTTTTCAGTTTGAGATTTTTTCAGTCGTTTTCAGAGTTCTGACTTAACGATGCTCAGGTCAATGAATCAACATAAATGGACCAGCGTTTTGTCTGTTTTGAGTGCTTTGTTTTTTATTGTTTGAGTCGTTACTGTAATATACTGGTTATTGTTTTTCCAACTTGACGACTGGAAAACACTCACAAACTCACAAACAAATAAACACTAACAAATAAAACCATGAATAAAATGTAACTCCAAGTTTTGAGTCTGAGGACAACTGGAACGCAGCATTAGCTTTGTGCACTACGGTGCCAGACTAGCTCACTGTATCACCAATTATCTGAGCTTCACAAGATGAATATATACTTTAAAGATCTGGCAGTGGACAGCGAGTGGTCAGTGAGTTGTGGGTTGTCAGTGAGTAGAGGGTGGATGTCACTGACATGTTCAAGACTTAACAAATTAGGTAAATGCATCACCAGAGTACGCCCTGTTTAAAAGGTGTTTGTCTCTCAATGCTAATGCTAATGTTCTTATTATATGGCATGATAAATAGTAAAATAATTCATACTGAAGTAATCTACAATTACAATTTTAAACAGTTGTTTATTTCATATTTGGTGTTTTATTAGAAGTTAGCATTAGTTTTGAGACGCCGTGAGCTAGCTTGTGGTGTACACAGAGCCTGTTAGGCCTACATTAAAAAATAAATAAATTCAATGTTCTTTATTTTGTAATATATCAACACTACATGTTGATATATTAATATAGCTATAGGTCCACAATAATAACAAATATGAATGTTATTGCTACTGTACCACAAGATTGACGCAGCTTTCATTCCCCAAATAACTGAAGGGTTTATGTGGAAAAACTATCTGAGGGATACTGCCCTCAATAATAGTACCAAGTGCCCAAAGTGACCCATACTGACCCACACTGTACTCCCCATTTGTCCACGCTGGTCACGCACCATATCAAGTGCAGTTCCAAACCATTAGCTGGAACACGTTTAACAGGCGGTGTCAGCAGCTCCTCCTTCATGCGACTCCAGATGATCAATGGTCGCACTAGAAACGTGGAGAAGTAAACTTTCAGCCGATTAATCTCGCTTGATGTTTCAAATAAACACACAATTCCTCAGGGCTGATAAATGCTCAGGTTTGATTGCAGTTATGAGTAATGTGTCCACAATGAGTGCGGACGGAGGAGCAGTTTTTTAGCAGCTGTACCGTGTCAGGGTAAGGACCTGTTAGCTTGGCTGCGCTACACCGCTGACAGCCCGGCGTGTGGGTTGTGATGTGTGTACGCTAGCATAAATTGGCTTGACGCTCCCCATTCTAAACCGCCTCCATGTTAGCTAGCACAGGTTAGCTTACACTGCTATCAAAGCATGTGTTCTTTTTACTTGGGTTGAGTGCATTTTCCAGTTGCATAAGAGCATTTTTGATCACTTTATACTAAAATATCTGTGCACTTTCAGAACTAAACTGAACAAAATTCATTTTAAAGAACCAAATACATTTTACATACTAGTCTTTGTTAAATCATGACCTGCACCAACTGAATATGAAATACACCCATTATCACCAAAACGGTGAATATGTCAAATGTTTCGCATAAAAAAAATTGTAGCACTGCCACAAAACTATTTGGTAAAATGTATCAAAAAATATCAATACAATACTTAACATACTTACATGTGTCCTCTGCATTTGACCATTGATTCATTTATGACTTTCTTAGTTTGTTTCCAATCAGTTTGATCTTTGTATATGTATTCTCTATTACCTGATGAATTCTGCCCATCATAATTATTCATCACAGTGAATAATTAAGCATTTTTCACAACATTCAGTTACTTTTATTACATGGGGGAAAAAAATCTGTTACAGCCCTTTAAATACCACTATTATTTGCATTAGGCAAATTCTCGTCCTTAGATCCCCCTGCGCTCTCCTTATTCCACCCCATAGTCGGCGTGTGTTTGTGGCCCGGACCTGTCCCAATATCCTGTGCTAATGCATTCACCCAAACACTGATGACTGACTTTTATCTGCTCTGTTTATCAGCATTCATTCATTACAACGCAGCAGTTAACCTGGCTGCCTTTAGCAACTGGTCCTCTGTCCGCTGTCCGGGTATGAGCGACAGGAATGTGTCATGTAGCGATGAGATCCTATTAAGGCCAAATGTAAAAGAAGAGCACAAACAGGCTGTGCGAAAGCCCGCCAACTCGCCACACACTCCCCCGCCACTGTTTATTTAAATTGCATTCACGGCATACATCAGGTTATTAATGATGCTGCTCGTAATCGGGAGGCTACACTTTTAGACAGTGATTATTTGAACAAACTCCCTCTCCCTTTTTGTACCACACACAGGCAAGCTTCCCTGACAAAGAAATGTGTCTGTGTAATTGATGATTTTGACAACATGAACCATAATCGAGTTCGAGGAGTTCAAAATTTCTGATGGAGGGTGGGGTCAAAATTGCGCGCAAAGGAAATCATTTTAATCTTCAAAAAAAAAAAAGCCACACGTGTTGAATCTGATTATTTTTGTTCTTGGCTGCACAAAACAATTTAAAACACTAAAGTTATTGCCTGGGTTTGAACCATAAAGCAGGCTGAAACGTTTGGATCTCTTATAACATAAATAACTCATCTTTTTACATCCTGTTCATTGTAAACCGTAATAGAAACGGGTCCATTGACTTCCTGTTCAAAACTACAGAACTGATAAGCCCCACCCGCCTCTTCATAGTGACATTTCACCGTAACAAGCAGCAGATTGTCATTTACATGTTACATTTTAGAATCCCACACGTTTCACTCAAGAGTTTTAGTTTTTTTAGTTTAGTGCGGAGGAACACAGCCAATAGGTGAAAACATACATTTTCTGAGCATTGGAGCTTCAGTTGCAGGACAATAGAGGATTACTCAAACATGCAGGAATCAATAAACTAACGATGAGGAACCACTGTTGTAACAAGGTTAAAAGCTCATTAAAGTTGATTTTGCATATATGCCCCCTTTTAAAAGCAGATTCTACCAAATGTTTCTGACCCGCCCTCCATCTTGGTTGTTAGTTATACACTTCTTAGAATGTTATGACATCACATGAACCTCTTTGCTTGTCTTTACGGTGCTGACTGATGCTCTTTCTGATCTGGACCAACAGGCCACCGGAGCTGATGTACAAGTACGGGAACCTGAGCGAAGGAGCGTGTAAGCCGGGATTCGCAGCAGCCAAAATGACCGCCATCTATCCCAAGTGAGCAGCATTACGAGCACTTTATTTTGTGTGTCACGATTACCGACTGTGGGGTCCTTGCACACAAAACGCAGAGGCTTATTTATTCACAAGGTCCACAAACTAGAAGCTCACAATGTCAAAATTGACATAGTGAAAAACATTGACTTGATTCACTTTGATTCATAACATTTTAAAATACTATACCTAGATATTAAATTAAATTAATTAATTAATTTATTGCCTGATTATGAAATACTTAATTTTACTATATTTTTTTCTGTTCTCACCAGTATCATGGAAATAAGGATGTTAAGTGCCAATCAGAAGCACTCCTTAACATCCCAAGCCTTAGCTCGGATGCCACGGTGTATGGTGATGTAATGTTAGCCACCAACCGTAGCCAGAACTGTTTAAATATATAGAGCTTCCATCTCCGGCAAAAATATCAATAATTCTGTTTGTTTGGTGAGATCCATGTTAAATTAACAGTGTATGATGAATTTAGTCTATAAATATTGCAGTGTCAAAGGTTTGCCCAGTCTTTGAGAAAAATCCACTATTTTGGAGTTCACCCAGAGGTGTATTTCGCTCTCTGGTGGTGTAATTGTGCACTGCATTTTATTTGATTCAATTAGAAGTCATTTAGGAAAATATATATCTATTTTTAGGTCTCTGTTTTTATTATAAAGTGTATTTGCTTTTGGGGAAAGCTTGTGTCCACTTGATCGTGTTGAGTCGGATTGTTTTTGCCCTGTTCTGTTCCCGGCTAGTGGACTGTTTTGATCCCCGGTGGACTTGTTGCCATCACTCGTAGCCTCTTTGATAGCAGAAGTGCCTGCAGTGTTATGATGTCACTGCTGAGGCTGACGTGGCCTGAAGGAGTTTGGGGCTGAAACAGAGCGCCCTCCACATTCCCGCTCCATCATGTCAGTCATGTCTCAGTCATCCTCCAACACCACAAGACCTCTCCTCTGTCCGAGTAACGCTCCCGCCACACAATGGATCTTTGTTGGGCCGTCCGCGTTTCCCCCAGCACAACCTGTTTCTCAGAGGCCTTCTCTGTGAAGCCACGGCCACTTCCTGTCTGACTCATCTACTTCCTGGTGCGACCCACACAGCCCCTCTGAAGTCTTCCCCTTCATGCATTTTCACAAGCTGTCATTTTTCAGCCTGATGTGTAGAGCATTGTTCCCTTGATATCGATGGAGCTAAGCTAAAAGCAACTTGTTTTAGGTTTTGGAATACTTATTGCCTGCCACTCTGGATTCTGACCAGATAATTTATGAAAGAAAAAATTCCAGCCAATTGTCTCACTCTTGATCTAATCAATCTGAGACCCTCCTCAGGTATAAAGAGGACAACCCCTTTCATTCTGGTGTATACGCTTGGGCACTACCTCATCAAGGGAATAAAGTACATTCTGAAAGATTCTTCAGTATCTTTAGAAAAATTAAATGTGACAATATTGCTGAATTTCATGTTCTTTGTTTCATTGGGATTGCGAATGTGTTTGGGATTTCAGACTGTACTTATTGGTTTATATTCTTATTGATCGGGACTTGATGAGGGCAGTACCTGAGCCTCTATAACAGAACAAAAGGGGCCATCCTCTTTATACCTAAGGAAAGTCTACTGACCAAAATGTTGTACTCAATATAGGATCAAGTGTGAGACAGTGTGTGGGAATTTCTTTCTTTCTTGAAGGGGTAGAGCTCTGGAGGTCTCCAGTTCTGTTTTTAGGTCCATAAATTCTCACCAGACTCCTTTTTGAGCATTTCTGTCTCAAATCACGTTCATTACAACTGTGTAGCATGTCAGGGGGCAAGCTAGCTTTTGTTTATTTCCCCATGATAATTCCCTCTGCAACCGGTAGATGGATTGCTAACTCCAATCCTGATGATGGAACGCCTTAGAGGCAGAAAATCTGTGTGTTTCTTAGTGCATACATTGTTTTAAGTTCTAAAACATGAGATGCCAAATTAAAAGTACTCAAGGGCATGCTCAAAGGACAATTACAATAAACAGGATGCATATGTCCTATAATGTTGTATAATTTTGCTTTGATTAAATGCTGTCCCATTTAAAAGTATGAGTAAGGTAGAACCTGCACAGGCTGAAAAAGATTTGTATTAAGTCAGAAGTGCTACACCTTTACTAGACTCATTCTGATCGTTTCAGTGTTATTTTTTCTTTTGATATATGGACTGATTCATGGCCTAGTTCATTTTCAACTGCGCAGCAGTACACGTGTATTGCTCACTTAACCAGTGCATTCCTAACATCCACATTTTCACTGTAATGAAGATTATAAGCACTTTTCACTAGAGACCAGAGCGAGTTTTGTGGTCACAGCAAAGCCAACTGCCAACAACAACTAGCATGCTAACTGCTTTGTTGGGAATAAAATGCTCTATAATTGCATGCAGACAGCGCACAGTGGTCTCATTTTGACACTAAGAGATGCTTTTACAATATAAAGTATCTGCACTTGTGGAAAACAGAAAAAAAAGTGGGTATAGCCCCCTTTAACATGGTTTCCTCTGCTTTGTTTCAAATCCAATTATACATGTACAATACCACATAGTATCTCAAACATCCAAGTATTCTACCTACAGAATCATTCAATTAACATTCAATAACATCTTAGTCCAGCCATGAACCAAACTTTCACTATGAACACACATGGCTTAATTCCCCGTGTTGATCTCTGCAGCTGGCTGTGTTCTCTGCATGTCCTTTTGTAATGAACCTAATCGACAGCACGTGTCTGATTACTCCCACCTCAGACCAGTGCAGCCAGGTCAATGGGCAAACCAGCTGTTCTCTGCATCTGCTGGTTAGAATTAGTTAGGATAAGTGTGTAGTCTTGTCGACATTTCAATATTGTATTACGTTATGACCACCAGACTTGTTCTTGTAATTTCTCTGCTCAAATGTCCTCCTAATTCAGCTGTTTGAGGCTAGCAGTTATTGTTTTTAGCACCATTTACAGATCTTCCCCCCTCCTTGCTCCGTCCCTCAGTCACTCACTCACTAATTTCTCCTTCACCCAAAACAACCAAAATTGGCTAATAATTCTATCCATTCTTCAGCAGAAGGTTATAGTTGAGAAAACCAACTTAACCTCTGCGGCTCTGGCTCTAATTACTCCCGGCTTCCTCTCCAAGGGCCCTGCCCTCCTCAATCCAATTCATTTTCCACACGTGGCAGAATTTGTTCCAAACTGTTTGTATTGGAGCCCTAAATCACAGGCTGGCAGTGGACCTTAGGGAGGCTGCGGTTATGAAAATATGACCCAGGAGAGATGGCTTGCTGCTGGGGAATTGAGTGCATTGTCCCCCTCTCCGTGTCTTGTCAGGTCTTGAGTGACTGGCTGTCGGTCAAAGCTCACCAACTTATTTATAGCACGCCTCGTCTCACCTCACAAATCCTGCTTTTAATGATTTTCCATTTGAGTTGGCTGGCTTTTACCACTTTTAAAGATTTCGTTGTAAATTATTTTCAGATCTTAATATATTGAAAACTTTTGTTCACTAATTAGAAATGCACTTTGGTGATAAGATCAAACATAACTAAAAAGCTATTGAATGAAAAAACGATACTAAAATATAAAACATGATAAAAATAAATGAATAAAAAGCACTAAAGCATCACAATTTTATTGGAAATACAATAGACTTTGTCTAAATATGGACAGTATGGATAGAATATAAAATAGTGTTGTTTATGTGACTTATTTAAAGAAACAGGTTTAAAGAAGTGTTCATGAATAAACAGCTGAAGGGACTGAACAGGGAAACTTTTCATGTGGCGAGAGGATTCGATCCAAACTGACCATAGCCACAAATGGTCTGTCTAAGGTGAGAAGGGCCCTGCGGACGCGGGCCCTGCGGACACTTCCTTCTTGACTTATGACCTAGTACTACTTTGTGGCACGTATAGTTCTGCACTTAACCTCTACACTTCAAAATCGGCGCGAGAAAGGACAGAGATTTGGACTCACTGCTACTGCTGTACTGCTCACGACACACACACACACACACGCTTCGTATCCATGGTGGTGCCAGTCAAACCAGTCCAGTCCCAGAGGCTCAGAAAAACGAGTTGCTCCACATAGCTCCTATTGCACTGGCAGCTACACTACATTGTTTAATCAGCTTTTGCTTCTCTAACCTTCTGCTGGTTGAATCAACTATTCTGGAATGCCAACCAAGGCAACCGCTGCTGTGACTTTGGGCATTACAAAGATACATTGAATTGCATTCAGTGTAATAATCCACTGTTCATTTAGTTGCTTCAAGTCATTTTAATTAAATAAAATAAGATGAACTTTATATGGTTTTAAAGAGAGAGATTATATGCCAAACAAGAAAAGTCAATCTTCAGAAATATTTTTGTGTTGTGTTTTATTAACCTACAGCCTAATACAGGGCATCACGGTTCATTTGTTAGTCAGTACCAATACAAAAACTGACCTGAATATGATTTTGGCGTACTCGTTCTCCACGCACCTGACCCGTACTCTACATGGACGCAAACCAGAGTCGCAGTCGGATAATGCCAGAATCAAAGATCGATTAGGAGCGTTGGGACGACCACAAGCTCATTGGGAATGCGTCCTCACATTGTCAGCCATGTTTGGTCATTGTGCTGAGGAGTGCATTGTTTTCTGGGAAACTCCAAGTGGGGTTTACCATAAGCATGCCACGGAGATCTACCGAGAAATATAAGATGACTTTGAGTTGTTGAGATGCTTGTGAGTCTTCTGCAGTCTGCTTACTGTCACTTTGACAAGAAGATTACCAACAGTAGTTTTAAAGAGTTTAACATGCAATGACTCCTTTTAGTTGTATCTTTTCATCTTGTTTTTTGTTTGCATGTTAAATTAATGTCATTTGTTGAGGTTGCTTTCAACATAAGAAAACGTTGGCGTGAAAATTGTGAATGATAATATATCACATGTCATCACATTTCCGGGTTTTGCATGCTTTGTTGTTGTTTCAAATGTCAACTGGCCAAATCCCATCAGCCAATCATACACTCCGATTCCCGTTACTGTTCTGTCTCTCGCGTGGAATGATCACAACAATCCCCCACACCAAAACACTGTCAGGTTAGCCGCTAGCTCGCACACGTGCTAACATGGGCCAGGCGGAGAGGGGGGTCAGAATAACAGACATCCATCCTGAGTGCACGGCGCGCTGGGGTGGCGTGTAGCACTGCGCTAGGTCAGGGGAGGTGCAGGCAGGAAATGGATTCTTTTTGATTTTCAGGACGCGATTAATCAAAGAGACACCGGGCAAGGAAAGACAAGTTCACGGGGCATCGTAAACTTTCTGTGAATTAGAAGTGAAGCTATTTCGAAAATGTTTAATTTGACATGCTTTTTATGGCTCTTTTCAATAGTGTTGGATTGGCATTTCAGGTTTTATCATTTAAAATTACATGTAAAGTAATTCTTTGTAGACAGGGACGGTATAAACTTTCCAGTATTGATGTCGGCATATATCGGCAAAATAGGCTGATATCTGGTGTCCCAGTCTGTGTGTGCCAGTGTGATATTCCCAGTTTGTCCTCAGAGCATCAGAACGCAAATGGAAATCGAAGAGCAATTAGGCTAAAAAATATGACTTTGTTTACACAATAATGCAACAAATTATTTTATATAATAGATAAATACAATGTGTTAGTATTATTACGAGTCAAAAGTAAATTTTTGATCTTTACTTTTTTTGGGCCTTGTTATAGATTTTAAATCCACTCTAAATATTGGTATTGGCATATATCAAGCCAGCCAGTCAGATACCGGGTCAACAAAAAATAAATCCATATGGGACTATCCCTCATCCTTTGCAAAATTTTCTTTCAATTTACCGTTAAATGTTTTAAATTGGATGTTGTCGCCCTCTGCTGGAAAAAGTTGGCAGTAAAGCATTTTCAACATACCAATTAGCTGCATGCCTATTGTAAACATAGGCATGTTTGATAAAACTATCAAATAGACGTTTCATAGTGAAATGAACATTTAGCACACTAATGCCTGGTTACAGATGTATAGAGTTGAATTGAAGCTCAATTTATCCAAATTGGGTTTAAGGCTGCTGAATGTAACAAGCTAACAACTCCCAAAAATATAGCTTGAGTAGTTTAACAACCCATCATAGATAAAACCTCACAGGGAAAATTTTTTTTTTCAATTTGATTTTTACTCTACACAGACAAATCTGAAAGTTTCCTCCCTGTTTATCAAGGCATCCTGCCCCAGTCATTTGACCAACAGCCCTCAGGTCCAAGTATGTTGTCTCTGCACATTTATCACAGATGTGTCTCTTGTAGTTTAGGTTTCTGTCTTTGAGAAGTCCCCAGGCCAAACTCCAGTCTCCTCATTCTGACAGACACAACTTAATCACTCCCAATGCGTTCCAAAGCGTCCTCGTAGAAAGAAAACACTTGCACAAGGTGCTTTGCGTCACCCTCAGACCTTGTTCTAATGTGTGTGTGTGTTGTTTTCCTCTTTCAGATTTGCGAAGCCAGCTCCCATGTTTCTTGACCGGAACTTCAAACTGCTCGGAAAGGTCAACAGTTATCTGCCTCCATTTGGCTTTAAAACACAGGGTAAGAGCTCGACTTGGAAAGGTATTTGACTAAACAACAATCAAGAAGGTCAAGGGTTCAAACCGCTTTTTAAGGTCCCAGAAGTTTGTAATAAGATGAATTTCTGGGTGCGGCCTTTCTCTTTGGACACGTATTGCGAGTGAGCGTGCGAGCGTGTGAGCGTGTTTGCAAGTTTTGTTTTTGTGGGTGGTAAGGATGTCCAAAATGTGGATGTTCAGATACTTATCTTTACTAAAACTGGTATCAATACTAAATACTGATCTGATCAAGTACAGATACTGGACCCTTTAAACTCCAACGTCACGGCTCCGTCACCGTGTAACCAGACATCCGACACTTTCAGATGATTTAGGAGAATGATGATTTTGCCTAGAGACTTGCTCGTTTATTAGACTCTCCCACCCTGTTGTATATCTCTTCGTGTTCTGATTATTTATATATTTATTTATTGACTGACCTTTATTTACCTAGCAAAGTCTCAGAACTGTATTCATTTTCAAGTCTATGGAAATTGAAACTTAAAACCATACTTCAGAACATTCTACATGGAGATAGGTTTTATGCCCTAATGTGGAATATTATAGCCAAAGGAACAACATTTCCATTGGGTGCACGGTGGCAGAGCGGTTAGAGCTGTTGCCTCCCAAGAAGGAGATCATGGGTTAGATTTCCGGCCAAACATCACATGATCTCTCTGGGTGGAGCTTCTCTCTGGGGTCTCCGGCTTCCTCCCACCGTCCAAACACATGCATGTGTTAGGTAAATTGGCAACTGTAAATCGGCCCTTGTGAATGAATGTGAGAGTGAACAGTTGTCTGTGTGTCTACGTCTCTGTGTTAACCCTGCAACGAGTTGGCCACTGTCCAGGGTGTACCCGCCTAAGGCCCAAAGGCACTGGGATAGGCTCCAGTCACCTGCGACCCATAACGGGAACAAGCGGTGGAAAATGAATGAGTGCTTCTATTTTTTGCTAAAAAGTTAAGTTTTGTTTAAGAAACTATTATTATTAGATTAAATAAATAATTTATTTTGGTATTAAAATCTTGATTCAAATTATTGACTTATTTTTGTCTTAATATTGAAAGAGTTGAAATTTTAGTATCCTGACAACACTAGTGGGCGGGGATAGGTGGGTAGGTGAAAACAAACATTTTTGGAGCAGTCAAGCCTCAAATGCAGGACATACAATTACTCAAACATACCGGAATCAATCAAAATACCACTCTGAGTAAATGAACCAATCACGAAGAAAAACGCATGACAAGTTCAGTAGGAGTTGCATCACTGTAGCCCCACAACAAGCGCTGGGTGCCATGGGAACAGCCTGATAACGTGCTCCCTCACACACGCTGCAGTCCTTACCTCAGCCCGGGCCTGGTGAATGTCAGCTTTGTGCTCCGCCGTCGCCCTCCATCGCCCACCGCACCTGGTTTTGTTTGCCCTCCTGCCTTTTTACTGCTGCTCATGTGGAGCGACGAGACGTGTGCAGCGTGAATAGAGCGCAACAAAAGATTTCAAATTGGGAACATGGAGCGATGGTGGTTTATTTTTACTCAATCCGACGGCCGTTTTTATCGTACACGTTGCGCAGCTCCAGAAGCATCTGCGGTTTAAAGATAGGGTCTGTATAAATACATCTCCAGCCTTGCCCTGTACCCAAAGGTATCTTAACATCAGCCGTAACCGCCGAACACAAGCGGGCTGATATAGAAACTTGAAATAGACGCTCAACTTAATCTGACCTTTTTGTTGTAAAATTACATCTGCTGATTTTTGTTGTTGTAGTTGGAAAACGTTTTGCACCTTTTCATTCAAATTTATACATATAATAAACTTTTCAGGTTGTGTTTTATTGGCCCGTGACTGTATATAAAGCAATATTTTTAAGGTTTTGTCCTCTGCCATATCGCCATATCGGTGAGGGAAACTGGAAAGAAACCCACCCAGGCACGGGGAGAACATGCAAGCATTTTTTAAAATCCAGATGACGACAATATTACGGATATTAATCCAACAGAAATGTGTTAAAACGTGTCTTTATATGTATTAGTTGAGGTTTGATTAACAAACGTCTGTAAAATGAATCACAAAAGTGCAGCAATATCCCCGTACACCCTTATTTAAGTTTACTAACATAAACCATATACCGTATTTTCCGGACTTTTAGCCGCTCCCCTATATAAGCCGCATTTGCTCTATTTAAAAAAAAACGATAATAAAACAATACATAGGCCGCACCTTTTGTATAGGCCGCAGAACTCTTTCCCTTGACTTTTGGCATCGCATGAGCCTCTCCCGCTGTCCCCCCGTCCCTCCAGCGTCTCACCGTACATTCGTTGATGTTAAGGTTGCGTGCAGCCGGCCGGTTCCTAGCAAGATCGATGGCTTCAGCTTAAAACTTGCTTCATACGAACTTCTTCGTTTGGGTTCCATAATGATGGGGCAAGAATTTGAAAATAATTTATAGTTGGTAATTTGTCGTCCGTGTTCTATTGCTAGCTGAATAAAAAAGCAACATCTGCTTCTTTGCTTAACTTTTCTGTAGTTTTGATTCTAATTCCGGTTAGTTCGCCCCTAGCGGTGAAAGAAAAAAACCACAGAAAAGCCGCAGCCTCTAAATAAGCCGCATGGCTCAAAACATCTGACAAAAGTAGCGGCTAATAGTCCGCAAAATACGGTACTCAGTATTCAAATTTTGCATTTCATGATATTCGATAATATACGATATATTGTCCGCCTAATCTCTGCTACGTTGGGTGTGAGCTGGGGTTCATGTAGGATAAAACACATTTGAATTCTAACTGTTAAGCTGTGAAACACTAGTTCAAAAAAAAGCGTGGCATTGACTCGTTTCAAACCAAATGAGTAGTAGTAGTATTTCAATATAAGACAAGACACACTTCAGAAGAATACAATTCAGTTAAAATACGCAGGTCAACAGTTTGCCTACATTAATCCATTTTGAAGTAAATGTAACATCTAGTATTGATAGACTTATCGCAGTGAAGGGGGCGTCTGGGGGCTCTCTCACTGGACATGTAATTTCTTGCCTTCTGGTGCATTTATGTGTAATAATTAAAACTCGGCGATCTTTATTCCGTCCAGTTTTAGGCTTCCTTTGAAACATGAGCATCTTGGTGATAAACTAACTTTGAGATGACTAATATTGTCGTTAGGAGGCTCCAACCCAGAGTTTGTGGCGAGCCAAAATTGTAGTGGCTAAAGGCCGTTTGACAGGTTTTTTACAATTTTCTAATGACATTGACATTATTTGTTTTGTTGTACATATAATTTATAGTTTTGCACCAATCAATTAGGTATTTGTGGAGAACATTTAGAAAAATCTTTAGAAAATGACAGGAAGTGACATTACACTAGTCAAAGTTTGTGCTTAATTTATACAACAGAACAACTTTTTTGACTTTCGAAACATTAATTCAACTAAATAAAGCTAAAAAATAAGCTATGCTGGGATAACATTTGTATAAATTTGAGATAAATTTAAAAAAAATATTTATCTTAACTACATTTTAGTTCAATGAGTTGTCTGACCTGTCAGAGGCACTTTAACTGAAATCACTCATGCACTTTCACACTCACACACACACACACACACACACACACATCTCACTTGTCCTGTTGGAATTGTCTTTTATCAGACAGTTTTTACAGCCGTTTGTTGTCAGGGTTATTCACGTTGCTGTCTTCTCTGAACCCTGCCGTATGTAGTGACATCCCAGTGCGCACGTTTGTCCCTTCCGCTGCAGGCTCTTCCTCCCGTCTCCGCCCACAGTCATCAGTTTTTCGCCTGCTCACCACAGACATAGCTCACTGTGGTGTTTACTGCGGGCACTTGGAACCATTAGCCTCGGTGTCATGTGCCTGAGCCAGCGGTGCCCAGTGCGATTTGTCACTTTTCACCCACTTGGCGCCCGCCGGTGTGGTCCTGAGCGGGTGTTTACACTGCCGGGGTGATGCTTGATGCCACACTTCACCACATCCAAACACTGCCCCCCCCCTCGCGACACTTTAATCATTAGGGCCTTTAGCTGTTAGCCAGGGTCAGGGGCACTGCTTCAAAAATGCTTGAAGGCCAAACTTTCACTTGAATCATTTGCGAGGGAAGTCATTTGAATAGATTCATCTTATTGGAAATATTAACGTGCAGGAGACATCAGAACATCAAATAATACACAGCCTTTCCCATATGGAAATTAACACAGTTTAAAATATGGCTGTGCAATTAATTGAAACTCTGTTACGATTATGATTATTACGCCCAGCGATTACAAAAAATGCGTAACCGAGAGGCGACTGTTAATAATTAATGCCGCAGGACGGGCCTCCAAGTTCAGGCCTAGTTGGTACCATGTAGTCCTATTTTAATTCTGGTACAGTACTGGATTTGTAATTTTGCAAAGCTATGTTAGTTAAACCTTTTTAATTTTCACAAAAATCGAATATAGTAGTTTCAATATGATCATTATTGAAACGGATCTAGTTTTGGGGATATTTTGTGCCACCCCAAACTCAGTACAAAGTGGTGATGGACACGGCCCTCCTTTATCTGGTACCTCAGGGTTATTAGCAATTTAATTCATAACGGTTTGGTACATGACATTTTTTAAGCGATCATATGGGCATGTTTCGATTGACTTTGAATGCACATTTTATTGACACAAACGAGGGAATCTCATTTGGCTCAACAAAATGATGCAAGGACCAGGGCATAGTACATTTTTGGCCTGTGGTTTTTACAAAATGACCCTAAATTCCTGACTTAACAGCCTGCTTGCTATGTACAACCAGTACCTTTTGCGCTGAAATATATTTGCGACTAAAAATGTTCCCGTAAACAAACAAAGGCCAATGTAGTATCTAAAAGTGGAATGATGACTGCAGTCCTGAAGAACACGAGTGGAATGCGCGTTGCTCCGTGTCTGCGATCAGGAGCCCCGCCGGAGAGGAGAACCGCACTTGACCGACAGAATGTGCTTGTTTGAAAACGGCATTCCTCCTTGAGAGCGTTTATAGAGCGCTTCTCCTCACACACGCATACCACACTCCAGGGCACCAGAGTTTAACACGTCTTTTTCTCTCCTTTTTGGCATCAGACGGACTCATAAAGGATGGTTCCGTCTGGTCTTATCTGTCAATGAGTAAACAGAGCGGTGACATGGTAATCAATATTTCTGCAGACCACCTGCACGGACATCACTCATGCTGTCTCGCTTTGAACTTAGACCAAGTTAGTTTTTGGGTTCTCCCGTACATGTATCTTAAAGTGCGTATGTTCTACTTTTGACTTTATTTGGTGTATTTAAACCTGTTGTACATATAAATGATAGTTTTACACCAATTGAGCAGGTATTTGTGGAGAAAACGTTAAAAAATCTGTAGAAAGTTACAGGAAGTGACATCACACTAGGAGAGTCATTCCAGTCAAAGTTTGTGCTTAATTTACACACAAACAACTTTTTGGACTCTCTAAACATTAAATCAACTAAATAAAGTCGCTCTCATATATTTGTATTTGTTAAATTTGACAAATAGTGTAACCCAGTGTTTGCTGGGTAATTTCCTAGTGTGTTGTCATCAATTACAAACAGGAAGTGAAATTATAAACTTACAAAATGAGCTATTCTGGGATAAAATTTTTATCATTTTTAGCCAAATACAAAATATGTTGATCTTAACTGCATTTTAGTTCAATGAGGCGTCAAACCTGAGCTTTAAAGGTTTTCTTTCTTCAAATATATTTTTAACCCACAGAATTATGCAGGAGAGTTCAGTCTTATATATCCACGGTCAAGAAATGTTCGGTTTTATTTGTGCTGCCCTCATAGCACCGTAGGGCCTGGAAAGTACTGGTATGTAAGTATATTATGTTTCCCGAGCAAAATTCCTGGCAAAAAAATACACAAAAACGACCTCAAGAACATTAACACTCATAACATTATTTACTTTTCTTTTTTCTCAAATTGAAGTCATAGTGGATGATCTGCTGAGGCATCTTTTCAATACAAAACACACACACAAAAAGTAAGAGAATGTCCTCTGTTAACGATCAGATGTTATGTCTTTTTAGTTTTTAGACCTCGACAAACATGTTCCGAAAAGCCTGGAATTCCTGTATATAATTAGCTTTTCATGTTTCAGTCTTCTCTCAAATATTAATGCTCCTGGGGGTGTTTGAAATGAGCACTTCGCACAGAACCTCAAATCTAAAACACAATCGCCAAATTGTGCAGTCCTAGTTAGAAGGAACATTACAATTTTACTATTATCTCAAGAAAAATAATGATTTAGAAGGTTTTTTCTTGACTACATGACTGAAAAATGTAACTGAACTTAACATTTTCTTCCCTACATTTGTAATGTTTTTTATGTGTGTGATTTTTATTTGTAACCTGCTTATTGAACATGTCACAAGATTTTTTTTTTTTTTAATAGAAAAATCCTGTGTTTTGTTTGTCTTTTGCAGAGAGAATCGTAGACGGCATTTTAGCAGCCACTAAGCACTACGGGCTGGGAAAGGAGCTGGACAGGTAAATGTAACGCTCTGTAAAACATTGCTCTATCGCCGGTCCGGAGCCGTGGTTTGACCCATCTTTGCCCACAGCAAGCCCTGTAAAAGATGCATCATCGTGGGAAACGGAGGGATCCTCGCCAACAAGTCACTGG
The DNA here is from genome assembly GCA_015082035.1 of Chaenogobius annularis. Classification (NCBI taxonomy): domain Eukaryota; kingdom Metazoa; phylum Chordata; class Actinopteri; order Gobiiformes; family Gobiidae; genus Chaenogobius; species Chaenogobius annularis. Next base: position 92,624 of record BJKM01000825.1, read on the forward strand.
GGTCCAAAATAGATAAATACGACGTAGTGGTCAGGTAAGGCAAAGCAATCGTAACATTGTGATTGTTCTTCATGGTAATTGGGACATCCCTACTCGCAAACTAGAAACTTTTTTCAATGAAAAGGTGCAACATGAAACAACAAATATAATGGCAAAATAGAAATAATAAGGCATGAATAAAAAATTGGGTTGACTAAATAAGATAAAAACTAAATACTTTGACTAAATATCTCCACACAATTTACAGTTTTAATGTACATTTTTAAAAGCAATATAATCTCAATAATCTACTTTGAAGCATTTATTTTTGCTATGGAAACTATAGGCAATTATCGACTTACCAGAGAATTGTTATTTTATGTCGAATCTGTTGGGCCACACTCTTTCCGGTAAATGTAGAGGCCCAAACAACAGGTTTAGTGGTGTTAAGGCCCTCCACTGTCGCTTGCGGCTGTAACCGTCTCTTATGGTGACGGATGTAAGCTGCTCAGGGTGACCCTGCATCCTGAAGTGTCCTGTAGAAAATGAATACATTTTTATTGGCCTTTAAACGTGCTCTTGAGTACCTTTGGCATCTCTAGAACTTAATAAAATGTGTCACACATGACTTTCTATCAGCCAGGCATTTCCCGCATCATGAATTGAGTTAGAGCTCCATCCTCTGGCCGCAGAGGGAATTACAAAGGGGAGATAAACAAACCTGATTCCCCTCCTACATGGTAATGAAGTTGTGATGAATTGATTTCAATTAGTGTTTTGATGTCTGCCGCCTGTTTATGGCTTTAAAACGAGCACAGAAGAAGAAGCACAGAGTGTTTTTTGAGGCTCAGAGGGAGATGACTTACTAAACAGGATTCAACAAACAAGCGTGAAGCTAAATAAAACGGTTGCGTTTTTGATGAGGGAACAACATATGTATTATTTTTGTTGTTATTAGCCTTTAAACATGTTCTTGAATACCATTACTTTGGCATCTCCAGTTTTAGAACTGAAAAATAAAATTGATTTTGAGGAATCCTGGTCACAAAAGCCTCTAACTAGCGTAAATGAAGCTAAATGCTACTTCAGGTATGTTTTTGATGAGGGAACAAAGTTAGAACATGGTTAAAAGCTCAAAAAAGTCAGTTTTGCATTATATCTCTCCTTTAAGACCTCAATCGCATCACATAACACGTTAACTTTGACAGCCCCTTGTCATTTAGAAAGAAAGGAAAAACACGTATAAGGTGCAACTTTTTGGGACGGTATATCGAGAAGAGTGAAGTCGAAAAACACATATTGCTTATTGAAAACTATTAAAACTTCCCTTACTGTGTGTGTAATCGCAGACTAAATGAAGCCCCGGTGAGTGGCTACGTCAGGGACGTTGGGAACAAGACCACCTTGAGGATCACCTACCCCGAAGGAGCCATCCAGAAGCCAGAGAACTACGAGGAGAACTCCCTGTTTGTGTTCTCCGCCTTTAAACCTCTGGACTTCAAGTGGCTGCGGCACATGGTCTTCAAGGAGAAACTGGTAAGGAGCATCACAAGCGGATTAGTTGAGTTCAGTTCAGTACACTGGTCACTGCCCATCTTCTCAAAGGCATTAGGTTTGCCAAGATTATGGGCTGCTTGTCAGATTGGTGCTGCCAACCTTTTTCCAAATAATCAGTCCAGCCCAGAAAAGAGCAGAAATGATACTTTTATTGGTTCTTTTTCATATGCTAGACATTTTATTCAGGCTAATTAAGCTGTAGGTATTATAGAGTGGTACCTAATATTTTAATATTTTTTTGTTCACATTGGTGGATGTGTCAACGACTAAAAGTGTTTTTTAATTTGTTTTTAATGATTTGACGAACACTAACTAAAAACAGTTAGAAAAATGCATGACTAAACTGCTGCTGGTTTTGAATGATCCAATTTCTGACATGCATGTTGTTGACCCGCACCACTGATCAGATGAATCAATGGGGTTATCTAATGACTCCAGTTATCAGATTTCATTCAGATTGAGGACAGGCTCCACTTTTAATGTGTCAAATACAGTGCTGTTTTTTCTCTCTGCTAAGAGGGTTTGCAGAAGTGCCACACCAGTTGCCACTTTTATTCATGGGTTTCTGTCACAACGTTTTGGTTGTCGGCATTTTCAATTCAATTTATTTTTGTATCAAAAATGACCAAATCAAATCAGTGGCCTTGCAGGGCTTCTAAAAAATGTTAATTTTTACCAACTGAAGATTAGAAAATCAGCAATGAAACAGTCATTGGTCAATAATAGAGAGGCAGATTAACCAATATTCACTGGAAATAAACAAATGGATAACTGTTCCAGAGATTACCCTGTCCTTAGACTCTCCTTCTCTGCAATGAAAAACTACAAAAAACTTAGTGAAGGATGGACACTCTCATGTTGTAGCTTATCTCTGCTGTTAGAAAGTCATGACATCATAAAAATAGCACATCTCAATGAAAATTGGCAATACTTACAGAAGACACAAATTTTGTGGGCATTTACATATAAGCCAGTTGTAAATGAGGCTAGGCTAGCGTCAAGTCTGCAAGTAGGCTAATAACATTTATTGGCACAACACAATTAACGTTGTAGTTTAATGTGTAAACTAGCGTTAGCCAGCTGCTAGCTTCCCTGAAACAAAGTGCTGACTGCACAGTCTGGAGTCAAAAGCAGCTTCCATCCTAAAAATGGCAGTACCAACAAGTGTGTGACGTCACTCGGACACATGAACACTACGGCTCAGTTATTCTAGTTGAAAATATGGAAATGGTGAATCAGGTCAATCAATAGTGACCAAATCCATAATGATGCCCATTCCATTCACAGTGCACTCCACCTCGGACTCACTTATACACAAAAACACAGAAAAAGTCACATGCTCTAATGTTCAGCTTTGGTTACAGCACACATTCGCTGTAACAAAGTTTCAATAGGATTCTACAGTGTCTAAAGATTAATTTCCATTCAGCGCTGCATTGTAGAAAAAGACTCAGTTGTATCGTCTGGACTCTGTTTTAGAATAAAAGTTTTGACTCCCATCCAAGAGTCATTCCCAATCTGTGAAACAAGTCTGGGAACTGAGGTTTTCACACCCACTCTGTGTAAATCCTGCCCACAGGGCGGGACCTCCTGATAACAGGCCATTGAAACTCCCTGAGAGGGGCCATTAACTTCCTATCGTACACTGTCTTTCGCTCCCTCCTCATTGAGTACCTGATTAGCATCAGAATGCCTCGAGCGTCTCCAGGGTTTCAATAAAGCAATGAGAAGCCACTCACTGCATCAGTCGGGTTTAAAGACCGTGTTGCAGCTAATAGGTAATTACCCATGTTGCAATTAGTTGTTAGTTAATGAGTTAAATTCAGGGGGCGACTTTTTTTTTTTTTTGACAGGCAGTGTACGTGACCAATAAAAGCCAAAGATAAATGTGTTAATAATTGTATAAGCAAGATTTCATATCCTCTGCCGCTTGCATATTACACAACATCACAAAATAACCAAAACAATCTTGTACTGTAATCATTTGACTAAAATAGCTGGACTGAAAAGAATCCTCATCATTTTGACTTGTTTACTCAGCCCTGTTTAGGACTGCACTGGTTATTACCACAGACTACATACCTGATCACATTTTGAACATTCCTCTCCCCTTCAAGAAATATAGGCCTTTTCCTAAAGCCGACAGCGCTGTATACTGTAGCTAAGATGCTTCACATAGTTAAAATGTTTCCAATTTAGAGTCGTCTTTGGTTATTCTCAACTGCGTTTCCAGTGTGTTACGTAAAACACTTTAATACTTAGACGGTCCAAGCATTTTCCAATCATATTTCAGAGTGAAGTGGCCCTTAATCACCTGACGGGGGCCGCTCTTTCTTATCTGTCTAAATGGTGTCCTGTTCAGCCGGAGCCACCAGAATGCTCCTCTAAGCACTTCTATTATGATTTTCCATTCTGCTCTTTAATAAGCGTGTCTTGTATTACTCAAAGCCCATTCAAGCAGAGGACAATGGGGCACTTAATAAGGCCAATCCTCGAGTCGCTTCAGAATGCTACTTGGCACAAAGGTAATTTAGCGGTCCGTCTGGAAGAGGCCGAGCTGGTGTTTGATGGAGAGGGGCCGTTTCCAGAGTTGCCAAGTCTGCTTCGTTTTTAGTGGCTTTGGGCTTCTATATAAAACTTGAAATTGTATTTCTTTTACGTGATTATTTTGAATGATTCTGTTTTGAATATGCAAACATTCACTCCAAACACTTGCTTCTTAATGTCAATGACAAATGACAAAAGACACACTTTATCCTTAACCTACATGTCGTATTCTGCTGCCAGTTGCACTTTTGGAAGGTGACATTTCTGCCCATAATATAATCCCTCAGATGGACTATGGGCTGTATAATGCCCTCTGAAGGTTATACTAAGGTTAACTAAAGAGCTAGCAGCTAAGCAAAGATGGATTTGCATTCAGACTGAATGTGAGTTGGTTGAAATGGTAATGGGTGAGGAGGGCCCCGCTTGTGACGGGACAGGGGACAGAGGAGAGGGGCCCCAGGATAATGGGTCTAGCCCCTGGGAGCCGAGTCACTATGCTTTGATCTGCTCTGTGAGGAAGACCGCTCCTCCGGTGCACAGTGCCCCTCGTCACGTCTCAGGCTCAGGTCTGGTTGGGGATATGCAGCAAGAGAAGCGCCAGACGTCTGGTTTGGATCTCCAGTGATTTCAAAACTATTGTTGGATTCATAGTAAAGATAAAATATGACAATCTTTGTGTTAAGCTTTGTAAAGCAAAGCATTGTGAAGCATGATGGACTGATTGTTTGTATCATTTGTCTTTGGTTCACCATGGTGGACAATAAAGTTAGAGTTAGTTGGTTTGTTAATTGGCA
>BJKM01000825.1:105000-201476 GCA_015082035.1 Chaenogobius annularis
TTGTGGAGTCCGCAAAAAAAGCCGAATACAGCAGTTTAAAGTTTTTTAAACGCTATATCAGTGAGCAGCTATATTTTTTTTTTGGCACGCATTTTTCATGTCAATAAACTCTTCCAGTGTTTGTTTTTGACATTCTAAAGTCTTTTTTTGTTCCTGGAGGAGCATTGGCTCTATGCCTCGCCTCTTCAAAGGAGTAGTTGGCGTTAGTTTCCAAACATCACAAACTATGAAAAACCATTAATATTTTATTCTATTATTTTATATTACGTGTGTGTGTGTGTATATATATATATATATATATATATATATATATATATGTATATATATATATATATATATATATATATATATATATATATATATATATATATATATATATATATATAAAATCCAGGAGCGAGAATTTAGGACACGCCTCTAAATACCTACATGATGGTAGAGTCACTCTATAATTTATTGTCTTTCCCCTTCCTTGTCTCTCAAATTATTTTTCCTTTTATCATGTTTTCTGACAGGAGAAAACTTGTCATTACACTGTACTTTTGTGTATATGCAAACCCTCATAGCAGTTATTTTCTGTAATTGCTGTGGTGTGGTTTGGTGATGCTTTTAGGTTCCTCTGACACATTAAAGCACTGTTTATCCCCAGGCCAAGTCTTATCAAATACATGAATGATACATTTCACGCTCAATAACTCTGCCACGGGGCAACTTGGAACAAACCCTTATAACCATGGTAACACCAACAAACTCCTGCCAAATAAAACGGCTCATGCAATGTTATTCTTACCTATGTTTAAGAGCTTTGGCTTGTCTATTGTATATTTATTATTTCAGAATTGTCAGTTTCAAACTGACAATTTACTGGACTTTTAACCATGCTACTATATTGATGCATCAACAAAAACCTACCTGGAGAGGTCATTTTGCTTCATCCATCAATCCATAAAAGTTCGAGTAATTCTGTGTGCGTGGAATGTTACTTAACCAATTTTCTGTAAATGTTAAACCCACAGTAATGCATAATATGTCTATTTTTATCTGTTTTTTGTGAGGTTAAATTAATAATTGAATGTATGTACGTAAATAGACAGTTCCAGGTTAAGCAATTACAGCTTACATCAGTTAATGTGCTATCGGATCTGTGATTTGGTTTAGGTACTCACCAGTTCAGATACTGGTGGTACAAGAGCTTTTCCTAATAACCAGTATTCCATCAGAGCAACCCTAATTACAATTATTGGGAAAAGAAACCTCACACTTTTACAATTATTTACAAATATTTACACTATGTCTCAACAACAGTGACATCTTTCTTTCACTTACACTGTCTTGACAGATCACAATTCCTCTCTGTGAGCAGATATGAAATCAAACTTTCTGAATGAAAAAGTAATGTTACTGGGACATAAATAGACTTTGGGGGTCATGATTTAAATCACAATGGCTTATTGTATCTAAAACGGTTGCAATTGTTTTGTAGTTCTTAAGATTATATTAAGGTTTTTAAGATAAAGATTACCAATTAACCAAAATTAGTTCAATTACGTTTATTTATGTAGCACATTTAAATCAACCCCAGTTGACCAAAATGCTTCAGATAACAAAAGACCATACAGTACAGAGTACAAATTACGTCATACTGAGAGAATAAAAGGGTAAACTATCAAGAATGAAAAGGTAAAAAAGCCAATATATCCTGTCTAGCTTGCACTAAATTCCAGGGAGAAGCGGTATATTTTCAGCCTAGACTCAAACTGAGTTAGTGACAGGCAGAGGGAGACAGTTCCACAGTTTGGGCACTGCCACAGAAAACGCTGTGTCACCTCTGGTCTTAAGCCTGGCTTTAGGCACAACCAGCAGGAGCTTAAACTGACCTTAAACTTGGATTATACTTTCCGCATGTAAATTCTGCGAGGAAATGAGACGTGCGGAGGACAGCGTATGAAACGTTGGCATTATTTCTGGTCTGCGCAGGTCCAGGCAGTGTCTACAGTAGAAATCTGAGCTAGCTGCTATGAAATCCCATTCATTTCGCGGACGCAAAAATGATGGAATTTTGCCGCATGGTACCTCGCGGATGAATCAGTCATAAACCTACCTTTAGGGCTCTGGACGGAGTATAAGGCTGCAGTAACTCCCTCAGATAAGGTGGACCCATGAAATGCAGACATTTAGAAAAAATCAAATAGCATTTTGAGTTTCACCTGAAATGAAATGGTGAGCCAGTACAGATTTCACAGAACAGGTGTGATTGGCTGCCGTCTCTTGGTGTTTGTTAGCATATGAGCTGCAGCATTCTGAACAGCCTGTCGACGCTGCAGGGAGCCCTGGTCCAGCCTTACATACAGGGAATCACAATAAAAGCTCTAAAAGCTCTACCTTTCACCAGCCTTATTTTTGAAGGGAGCCTTAGCTGAAAGCAACTGGACTTCATGACAGAGCTAATATGTTTGTCCAGTTTGAACATGAGAGTCCACAATCACTCCAGGATTCCCTACGGAAGGGCAACAGTAAGAAAACAGATCACACTGTCTTGTCCAAGAAGTGGGTTTGTTTTCCCAAAAACTACAATATCCATTTTATTTTGATTTAGGTCTAAGAACTGGGACGGTCCTGCAGTGTTTTGATAGTGGTCTGGCTGTCTGTGGCAGTCACAGAGCTGCCACAGAGCTGCCACAGAGAGTTTGGATGAGTACACGGACACTATGACGTCATACATTCGATTCTGTGAGGACAGCGTCATACCAACACAAACCAAAGTCACTTTCAACAATGACAAACCCTGGTTCACTCCAAAACTGAGGCAGTTAAGGCAGCAGAAGGTAGGCAGGCGCACAGGGCTGGTGACAGGGCGCTACTCAAAGACGCAAAGTATGATTTAAGCAAAGTAGGTTTCTCGGGAGCGAATCACAGTACAATCAACGCGTCCTGAAGCAGCAGTTCTTCTGACAACAACCCCGCCTCCGTGGGAAGGGGGTCCGGCTCCTCACCAACCACAAGCCCCGAGCCCCCCTCTGACAGACAAATCGAAAACTGGCTGAAGCAATTAACACCTTCTACTCCAAGTTTGATGTGACCACCCCCCGGTCCCCCTAAGTGGCCACCTACCGCCAACGCAACCGCCCGTCCATCCCCACCATCCTCTCAGTTCAGGAACAGGATGTTCACAGGCTATTTCGAAATTCCAACCCGAAAAGCTGCTGGACAGACGGCGTCTCTGGCTACATTAAGGCATTGGCACAGAGAGTTCAAGCCCCCGTCTTCACAGACATTTTTAACACCTCCTGGGGTATGCCATGTCCCAGCCTGCTTCAAGTCTGCCATCATTCATGTCCCTGTCCCCAAGAAACCCGGAATCACTGGACTTAATGACTACACGGCCGTGCGCGCTGACGTCTGTAGTCATGAAGTCATTTGAACCGCTGGTCCTGCCCCACCTCCAAGTCCTTCACCTCCTCCTGCTGAGGCCCCCTGCAGTTCGCCCTACAGCAGCCAACAGGTCTGTGGACGAACACCATCAACCTGGCACTCCACTTCATCCTGCAGCATTGACTCCCCCGGAACCATACGCCAGGATCCTGTTTGTGGACTTCAGCTCTGCGTTCAACACCATCCTCCTGCTCTGCTCCAGACAAACTCTTCCCAGCTCAACGTGCCTGACTCCACCTGCAATGTGGATCACTGACTTCCATGACGGATCGGAGGCAGTGCGTGCGCTGGGGAAGAATGTTCTCAGACACTCGGACCATCAGCACAGGAGCTCTCAGGTGTGTTACTTTCCCTCTGCTCTTTTCCTGTACACCAAACCTGCCACTCCAGCCACGACTCCGTAAAACTCATCAAGTTTGCGGACGACACACCCTCATCGGGCTCATCTCGGACGGGATGAGTCCGTCTACAGGAGGAGTGACGGCTGGTGTCCTGGTGCAGCTGGTAACAATCTGAGAGTTCAACGCCCAGAAGACAGTGGAGATGATCGGTGACTTCAGGAAAGCCACAGCCCCCAGCCCCCCTCATCATACAGACTCCCCCATCACCACCGGTGACTCCTTCCGCTTCCTGGGCACCACCATCACCAGACCTCAAGTGGGAGCCCTCCATCAGCTCCCTCATCAAGAAGGCCCAGCGAGGATGTACTTTCTGCGGCTGCTGAGGAAAGCCAAGCTGCCAGCGCAGATGATGGTGCAGTTCTAACAGGCGCATCATTGAGTCCATCTCACCTCCTCCACTCACGTGTGGTACGCTGGAGCCACAGCCAGGGCCAAACAGAGACTACAGCGCATGTGCGCTCTGCTGAGAAGGTGATCGGCTGCAGACTTCCATCTCTGCAGACCTGTACGTCGCCAGGGCTCTGGGACGAGCAGGTCGGATCAGCTGACCCTTCTCACCTGGAATGTCTGTTTGAACCCTCCCCTCAGGCAGGAGCTACGGTCCATCCGGACCAGAACCTCCCGCCACAAGAATAGTTTCTTTCCTCTGCTGTTGGACTCATGAACACTTCAAAAAACCTGTCACTTTAACTGCAATATTCCACATCACTGCACTGTCACTTTCTGCACTATAACTTTAAACATAACTGTAACTTGTGTACATAGAAATGCCTATTTTATTTTTATTGTATGTAATTTTAAATTGTTTCCTAATGCATGCCCTTTTTGATTGAATATATGTTGTTTTATTATTACTATAGTGTTTTATGTTGCATCCTTAAGAGCCGAGACAAGTTCCTATGTTTTTGAATTTTGTTCATTGACAATGGCAATAAACTCATTCTTGATTTATGATATCTGATTCTGATTCTGATTCTGATATCTGAATGAAAAGAAACTGTGGTTTTAAAAAACACCCAGGGGAAACATATAAAGGGCGAGAGCACTAGCACTAGTGTAGATCCCTGGGGTACACCGTATTTTAAGGGGGACACAGCGGAGGAGTACTGTCCTAAATGAACAGAAAAGCTCCTGTGTGACCGATAGGAAGGAAACTATCTAAGCGCTGTACCTTTTAATGCCTACACATGTTTCAAGGCGAGATAAAAGGATGCTGTGATCCACAGTGTCCAAACCTGCTGATAAGTCTAAATGCATGAGAACTGCCGATTTCCCAGAGTCAACAGTTAAAAGCAAGTCGTTGAACACTTTTAAAAAATCAGTTTCGGTACTGTGCTGCAATTTAAAACCACCAATTTTTCAAACTAAGGAAGGCCTGCAGTTGATCATATGCAACCGTCTCTAAAACCTTAGACACAAAGAGCAATTTTGGTGTAGGTATTTGGGTCAACATTTTTTTTTTTTAATGAGAGGCTGGATAACGGCATGTTTCAGGGAAGTAGGGAAACAGCCTGACATCAGAGATGAGTTCACAGTTTTGACAATATAAGGTCCAATAGAGTCATAAACATCCTCAAAATCCTTGAAATAATATCTAGTCGACAGAAAGAACGCTTTAGTTTATTGAACAGTTTTCTTCAAATAACAAAAAGACACGGGCTGAAAACACTGTTGTGGTTACAAGGTCCACAAGAGAAGTTACTGGTGATCTAAGGGCAGAGACTTAATCCTAAAGAATAACAAAAAGTGTTCACAAAGTGCAGATGAGGGACCAACAACATTTGTGTTACATGGATTTATAAGAGACGTCAGTGTTAAAAGGCATCTGCGGTTTGTGGCAGTTTGTAGACACATTTGGCAACTTTAACTCTCTCGCTACTTGCAGAGAGACCTGTAGACCATCTTTATTCCATTTCCTTTCTGCACATCTACATGAGCGCCTGAGCTAGTGCGTATTCTCATTTAGCCAAGGCTGTGCTTTAGGCTTTGCACGCTTTAGTCTTAAAGTAGTCACCGGGTCCAAAATCTCTGCTTGTGTTATTGAAACGAGAGCAGACCATCCAAATAGTCACAAAAGAACATGTTAAAAGAGTACTAAGTATCCAGACTAGGCACGAAATGGAATTAGGAGTGACAATAGTCCATTCGAATCTCGCTCCCAACATTTAAAAAATACATTTATAATTTATATTCAAGATACTATAATGTAATATATTTATTATGCTTCTGCTCATGTATAATAATATAATAATCAGCCACACATTTATTTTGTCGGTTCTGTTGATGTCAGTGCAAGACCATTCACACACTTGTATTTCACCTTGTCCTAGTATTCTTAACAATAGACAGAAAAACTATTCCATTTGATTTATTTTCTATTTCAATAGCCTAGTTCCTCTCCAGAGCTTGTCGTGCACCTTGAAGTTATCGCTGAGCTAAAGCTTGTTTTAACAGGTGCTGTGGCAGAGCTGAGTGCGCACACTTAAAGCTAATAATCCACGCCAATTTCACCATAAAGCTGTCGTGGGAGAGGGGAAACAGCCACTTCCTCTGAGCAGGGCAAGCGACGGAGCAGGCGGGCTCTGCTCTACCACACGCTGCATGGGACAAGAGATGGGCTGGAGAAGGAGGATGCAATAGACTTGTCTTTTTGTTGTTGTTGCCTTCATTGTTATTTTTGATGTAAACATAGAATACAAATATTTTGGAGGCAACAATATGTGGTTAAAATGTCAGCATATACCGTCAGTCTTCCAGGAGAGAGAGGAACAGTGGCAGGCCAAACAATATGACAGGAAGCAGAACAGGAGCTGTGCGCGGAAATGAAGGCCAACAAGGAGAGGGAGGAGCAGAAGAACATGGAGGAGTTGGCCAAGGAAAAGAGCTACTAGCAGAAAGAGGAGCAGTGGAAGGCCAAAGAATGTGCCTTGATTAAGGAAAGAAAGAAGTCTGTGGAGGATCGAGCAGGAGTTGTTGGCGATGAGTTGGCTAAGGATAAAGTCTACCAAGCCTACCAGAGGGAGGAGAAATGGAAGGCCTCACAAAATTCCTGGTTGGAAGAGAGGAAGGATTTGGTGGAGCATTTCCAAAAATCAGGCCAATAAAGAGAAAAAGGAGAAGGTTGATCCAGATGCATCCCAATGGCTAGAGAAGAAGTTGCAAGCCTATATATAACAAGCTATGCTCAAGAGGAGTGAGATTGAGAAAGAGAAACCGCTGCTGGCAGACGTTAAAGCCTACAAAAAGCAGAGGTAAGAACAAGAAGAAAGAGTGGAAGGTAAAAGAGAGAGCCTGGTTACTTCGGAAAGACGAGGTAGATTGTTAGATCTTTTCTTCTGTCTCCCTGTAGTCCGCGGTAAGGGTAAAAGTGCTTGGAATTTGATCAAAAATGCTCTTTGACTGCTTATAATTTGCATGAATGGAGCTGCAGAGCGGCTGTTGGCATGATGTGTCTGACGAGGCAAATTGGATCAACTGTATATCGCTTCTGCCTCTTCGGCGCACAGAGGCTTCACCTGCTATTTACCAAAAGACCTGGCGCTTACAGCACTGAGAGAAGTGCGAGTGTGAGTATTCACGCAGCTTTTTTGAAACCTGTTGTCATGGAAATAAATTCTGGGGTCAGCTGATCATGGCTCACGTGGCTCATGGTGCAGCATTTGGGGCGCCCCACCGAGTGCACAAATGTGTGAAAACTACCTTTAAATGTACTTTAAAAGAGAAGTAGAGAAGAAGCGGTGTGCAGATAACATCCTTTCAGTTAGAAGCACAGTTAACACAATTTTGCCTTGATTTGAACATTGCCAGTGTAGAGTCCTGTTCCAGAATTTTGCTGCATAAAACCGAGTCCGGGCCCCGAGCTCCATGTTTAGTCCGGACTCTAGCAACAGCAGGCCTCACAATAACACTGTAGGAACACTATCATTTGAGGCAGTTTCCTTTTGTCTCTGTAGTTTTCAGACGCTCCAGCTCAAAGAGATTTACCCTGACGATTGTTGCTAGCGTTAACGGTCATCTTGTTCCCTCAAGCTCTTTCTAAAAAGGCAGAATTTTAGTACAGACTGCGGCAGACTAGTAACGCATGTCACTACAACTACAACATTTATTACATCAGAGACAGGAAAACATTCATAATACTGTCTTGGTACACTTAGGCTATATTTGAGCTGTTAGTCAAGTAAAAATAACTGTAAGAAGAATTATCTAGATGAAACATGGACATTGACTCTTATGTTTCTGTCCTTTCAATTAAATTTGCTTTAAATCAAAGAAAAAACTAACTCATATCTGAAAGAAGTTCAGATCATTTCATGTAGTCGACATAAAGCTTTTACTGTTGCACTGTCAATATTATTCAAGTAGGTGTAAAAGTACGGCATCTGGAAACTTCTGAGAAGTACCAACCTTTGCTGCCTTGGAACCTGGTCATTCAGCAAGCATTTGAAATAATATGTTAATAAAAACTGTGACTCTAGTTGTTATAAACTCTGTATCTACACTTGGAGCATTTGACTCATGTAGTGAATACTTGAAATATTAAAGCATGTATAAACATGCAGTTGTTGACTGGTAACAATAGGTATGAGATAGGTGGCATTTTTATCTGTACACTGTGTACAAACTGACGTCGTCATACAGGGTGAACTACAGTGGTCCTTCACTCCACCAGAGGTTTTAAGGTGGGTTAGAGTGAATGCAAGTATCTGAGAGCCAGCTAAAACCATTCAGAAAAAGTTACATTTTGTCCTGTTAATGTATATTTATTTTAAAATTGTCAGTATTGATACTTGCTAGAAAAAAAGATTCAGTATCTATTAGTGTGTGATGTTTTTCTTTTAATTATTATTATTTTGTACTTTTGACAACCATAGAGTGGAGGACGATTGGGAGTCTTTGGGATAACTTTTTTTGGCCACATTCCTGCATTAAACCAGCGCCCACAGCCTCTCTCTCCTCTCGGTAAATACATTCTTCTCCCACCTGTAGCATGTACGAGAGCGTTCAAAGGCCCAGCCCACCTCGCTGTCTCAGTACATGTTAGGTCACCGCTCTTCAAAAACCAGGGGCGTGTGTGTGTGCGCTGTACCATTAGCTCCTTTCACTTCCCAGAATAAAGGAGAAAAAAATGCATTGCGCTTTATATGCCCTTGTGCGCCGCTAAATAGATTGTTGGCAAATACAAGCTGTGTTGACAGGAGATGAGCGGCCGTTCCTGTCGCGGCTTGCACTCGACGGAGCTCCTTCAAACGGGCCGCAGACTGTTGCTACTGCCTGTGAACACAAACACCAGCGCATGGACGTATCAAAGAGGGGGGAGTGCACGCTGTTTGAACAGGTGATTCCCATTTACATCGGCTGACCCGCTTGGCTTTGTGCCTTTTGGGAGAGACTCACTGACAGGAGTCGATCACGCACACAGGCCATTTACAGGTAGGAACAGGGCTGGGTTACTTGGCGCACAGGAAGTAGTAGTATTTTTATAGTTTGGCATTGTGTTTATATTCAGTTTGCAGGATTTCCTAAACTGAACACATGCAGCTAAAATGTGATTGATTTCAAATGAATGAATTTGGTTTGTCTCACAGCCAGAAGGTCCAAGGTTCTACTCCCGGGCGGTCTGGGGCCTTTCTGTGTACAGTTTGCACATTCCCCCCTTTTTTGCATAGGTTTGCTCCTGGTTCTCCGATTTCCTCTACCACTTATAAATAATTACATTTCACAGATTTCTTTCACTGACATTTTCAACTAGTTACAAGATGGTTTAGATTGGATTAAGAAAATACATTTGGGAATAAAATGTTCTTGCACAATCAAAAATGGCCAGAATCAGAAAAGGTTTATTTTGTTGTCAGTGCACAAAATTCACAGGCTAGAAACGTACTTTGGTGATTCGGTGCGACATACAACAATGAACAATAATGAAGCAAAATATATCAATTTAAATTAAATTATAGTTAAAGTGACCGATGTTAAGTGATCACAAGTCCAACGGCAGAGGGAAAGAAACTGTTCTTGTGGCAGGAGGTTCTGGTCCGGATGGACCGTAGCCTCCTGCCTGAGGGGAGTGGCTCATGTGTGCACTCTGCAGTACTCATCCTACATCCATTCAGCGGTCACACATTGTTCCAATATCTTTATTTTTACTCTGGTCATTCCCTAAACTGTTCGACTGAAGCTGACCAATATGTCTCCAGGTTTTCATTGTGACTTCCTGTTATCAGTGCAGAGCCTGGTCCTTGAGTGCAGGCTGAGTGGGACAAATGTCTTGAGTTAAATGAGAGTCAGGCTGGGGAGTGTGTCTTGACGGCTCTCCTCACAGGCTGGAGGTGATTGCCTGGTGCTCTCTCAGGTCAACATACGATCACAGCCATTTCCTCTGCTATATTTCACCTCGGGTCTGTTGGGCTGGCTCTAACGGACTTTGGAAAGAGCTGGAGTTCACTTTTTGCACTGCATTGTATAGCATGGGAAAGCGACATTTAAAATGATTAAGATTAACAATGAAATAGTTTTCACTGTATTTACCAATTTGGTGCTCAAGTGTACGCCAGTGACTAATAAACGTACATGACTAACTTAAAGGACGCGTACGAAATTTTTTTATATTTTTTTTCTGATCAAAAGCATATCTAGAGTTGTATTTATCTTCATTAATCTTGTTTTATTAATCTTGTCACTATTTTATCACTATATCACATCATATTTTTTGGTGCATTTCATAAAACTTAACTACAAGTTTTAAAAGTTAACAACAAGTTTAACTTTTACAACAGTTTTGTAATGCAGTTGGCATATTCGCCTTTTTGATTATTGGAATGCATTTCATAATAGGGATGTAGATGTGACAACTACTCAACCTTCAAAACAGTTCTTAAAAATTGTTAGAAAACAAACCAGATCCTGCACCCACAGGTGATCTTATGCTTTAATCTCTGGTTTCTTTGCAATGTATCAGATGTGTTGACATACTATGTGTCTGTTGTCTATTACGCTCAAATCTCTTGTGATGCTTGTGAAGTTATGTCTATTGTTCTGTTTTTACCTGCCTTAGGGCAACGGGCAAATTTAGCTATTGTGCTATATTTATGGCATTACGGCATATTTATTTTGAAGCTCCATGCGAACACATTGATTAATATACACTGTCCTAAATCAAACGATATCTCGCAGAATATCATGTATATCGCCATAGCGTGATATTATGTATCGTGTATTGTATTGAATTGTGAAGAACCTTGTGATTCTGAGCTTAAGTCCTTACATTAGCATGTCGTGGCAGGCAAGCTTTTATTAATTTCCCCACATTACCGTATTTTGCGGGCTATAAGCCGCTACTTTTGTCAGATGTTTTGAGCCATGCGGCTTATTTAGAGGCTGCGGCTTTTCTGTGGTTTTTTTCTTTCACCGCTAGGGCGAACTAACGGAATTAGAATCAAAACTACAGAAAAGTTAAGCAAAGAAGCAGATGTTGCTTTTTTATTCAGCTAGCAAATAGAACACGGACCACAAATTACCAACTATAAATTATTTTCAAATTCTTGCCGCATCATTATGGAACCCAAACGAAGAAGTTCGTATGAAGCAAGTTTTAAGCTGAAGGCCATCGATCTTGCTAGGAAGCCGCGCGGCTGCACGCAAGCTTAACATCAATGAATGTACGGTGAGACGCTGGCGCGGAGAGCACGCTGGAGGGGAGACAGCGGACGAGCTCATGCGATTGCACTGCGGCATACAAAAGCGGCCTATGTATTGTTTTATTATCGTTTTTTTAAAAATAGAGCAAATGCGGCTTATATAGGGGACCGGCTAAAAGTCCGGAAAATACGGTACTTCTCTCTGCTGCTGGTAACGTGCCAACAGAAAAGTTGCATACTGCACCTTATTATTATTATTATTATTATTATTAGATTTATATTTATACATCACTCTTTTCATGTGCCAAACCTCCAGAATGCAACTATAGTAATGACTCAGAATAATGTCAAAACTTAAAATGACTCCCAACCAGGCCCTCGCCCTCAGCCAGCGCCCCTCACCCCAGGACCAGGCGCTGTTCCCCGCGTCGGTAATTACCCACGGCGAGCCTCTGGTCCCATCTATTAAAGGCCCAAAGTCATTTCCCTAATCAGTGCGGCGGGGTCTGGCTCTTGGTGGGCTCCTGTGTTCTGTGTCAGCCCCACTCAGGCTAAGCTCACTTTGATGTACCTGCTGTCAGCCAATCAACAGCTGTGGTTCCAGCCCATGTCATCACCTCCATGTTTGATTTGTGTGACAGAGCCGAGACTGTTGGTGCGTTATGATGTATTATTATATTATTGAAACGGACTGATTGGTGGTTTCAAAAACAAATGCTGTTTCTTAGTCTTGACAGTTTTCTCTAAATCATATAATTCTGGTCGGGTATAGTTGTAACATGGATTTTGTCAGTAGTTAAATGCATTTTTTGTGGATTTCAAATCAAGGAAATACGAGGAATGGACAATATATTAGTGCCAGTGTTTATCAGTATTGTTTCTTCAAAATCTATCAATATGGGCCACTATAGCAAGACATATCGGACATTGGGATTGGCTGAAAACAATCCATATCAGACCATACTTATAGCATCAGATTTACAATTTGTTTGTTCTTTTAGAGGTGCACAATGCAAGTTTCCCTGTGGAGTTTCCACCACCTTATTGTCATGGGGATCTTAATGCTTTGTGTAGAATGTTCACTCTTGGTATTAAATTAGTCTATCTTGTCTTGTCTCTATCTTATTATATTTATATCATTACAAGTGTTTTTATTGCTCAAAATACCTTGAAAAACACACTTTCTTACTGATTTGTCTTTTTTTTTACAAAAACTCATGAGCCTTTCAGGACATTTTGTAGCAGTCAAAAGTATAAGTCGTCAGGTTTTCTACTTCTACTTATCAAGACCCCTATTGTAATTTTTTATTATAAGTCTTATTAATTAATCTTGCAACCCTACTAATTGTATTTTCTTGGCTCACTTGGAAAATACTTATACAATCAGCAACTATGTTATCTACCGTTTGTGTCCGCAGAAGGATCTGACGGATTATTTGCTTTCTTTGTTTCAGAGGGGAGTAGAAGGCTTCTGGAAATCTGTGGCCTACGCCGTTCCCCGGGAGCCCAGCGAGATGAGGATCCTGAATCCATACTTCATCCAGGAGGCAGCCTTCCAGTTCATCGGGCTGCCCTTCAACAACGGCGTCATGGGCAAAGGGGTGAGCCACTTTGACACCTTCTCTGGCTTTTTGCCGCTTTTAATGGAGGCGGTAGGCTACTCTCAGTCCAATGGCGTGTGTTAATTTAGCCAGGGATCCAGACTGGTTCTCTCTGTATATTTTATATATGCTGTAGTACCCAGGTCAGTAATAGGCAGACTCCGGTCCGGATCCGGACCCAAGCGCCGTCTGGTCTGGACCCGAACCTCTGGCTCGAAACTTTTGAGTTAACAGCGTTAGGCCGTTTCTTTTTTCCATGTCAGTTTTACTCTTACAGCTTTGGTCATTTAGGCCTATTGAGGTTAGGGTTAGGGTCGGTGTCCAGACTACATCTTTGTAAATAATTGTAGTGTCTATTCTTGGGTGGCCAGGAAAGCGTTAATTTAACCATAAAAGACTAAAACAGACATGAGTGAGATGGAGATGGAACGGACCAGGGCAGTCAAGAAAGATTAGAAATGTGATGAAGGGAGAGAATTATAGATTTTGTTTCCAGAAAAGAATCACTGAAGGAGGGGAAAGTGAGTGAGCTTATAAAAATACTTTACCTTACATTGCATTACTTGGGGATTATTTGGGTCATAACTGAAACCATTCGAAAACTGTTAAATCACTTTACTCCTGGTATTGAAGGGCAGAACGAGCGCTTATATAATTCAGATCTTTCATTATAGTGACATCGCACATCCCTACTCATGAGAGCATTAGTTGAGAGGCTGGGAGGTAGTGGGCTGTGATTGGCTGACAGCGACTGGTGGTAAGAACAAGCAGGAAATGCCATCTTCCTTGGTTCAATATGCTTCATCTTTTAAATGAAGTTTTCTAGAATGTAGAGATTTAGTACATATATTTTTCCTCAATGCAACCCGTAATTTATCATGGCATAAATAGTACTTGATCATTGTACAGCTACATCAAAATGCATTTCCTTCTTGGCCCGAACAACAAACGAAAGTAACTTCTCTCAGCGGAGGTCAAATCTGGAGAAAAAGGGACTGGAACATTGGAATACTCTGATCGTATTTTATCTATTAGCGAGAGGGGAAAAACACAAAGGCGGCTAACATCACCGTCCCTGAGGCCAATTTACCTAATCAGGCCTGTTCCGACTCAGACAACAGCCGACCGGACCACGGCCATTTACGATAATTGATGGAAGAAAAGGAACGGGCAGGCTGCTGTTATTGACGGCCTTTTCCTGTGCTTTCACGAGGGAGGGAGTGTCTATAATCTCTGCCTCTATAATCTTGGCTGTTACTTTCTCCTGACGGATAATGCTTTGTGGTTTTGCGGGATTTTTGGAGGTAGGTGCAGCATACCTGAACAGTTTGTTAGTAATTACTATGTGGGAGGGGAAGGGCTCAAATGAGTGGAGCGGAAACGCGTTTTGTTAAGCTTGGCTGATCTTTTTTGTTACTAAGTATTATTTGAGCTCTCTGTCAAAGGTTGTACCTACTTCCACCTCAGTATTCTTCAAATAAATCCAAATAGCTTTATATCATCACCATTAATAGGAGTTAGAGGTAGGCGATATATTAAATGTGTCAACATCATGAATGATGATTTGAAGATATGCAATGCATCTATAAAATAAATATTGTTTGAAATAAAAGAACAATCTTATATGGTAATCTTTCAAACAAAGAATGATGAAAAGTGATATTTTGGCAGTTTGGGGCCTAATTTTACTCTCCTTTCAAATTTGAAACCTCAATTTATACATTTAAAGAGCACTTTTCCGGTGGATTACCAGAACTGAAAATATCAAGATTTTAATTACTAATAATTTTAATCATCAATATCGCCCGCAGCCAGAGGCAACAGAACACAAAGCAGAACAGGAACAACTCAAACCTGCAATTTTTTCTTTATTTTTGTTTAAAAATGTCAAAATCATTTCTGGCTCAGAGAGATGGTAGAGACATTTGTCAAATGGTCAAGGATGAAAATTTAACCCACGACTTTAACCCATAACGCCCAGGTGGTAGCAATTTGCAAGGCCCTTAGCCACTGCACCACCGGCAAAGCACTGACCAATTTGACCAATTTAAAAGAGAACACCACATTTTGGACTGGGATGGAGCAAACATCATTGAGGCCGAGGACAACAAACATCGCTGCTGGATTGAGGAGGCATATAAAATGAAGAAGAAAAGTGCGCACTTGACTATAAAGGGGGACGAGAGGGCCTTTTTACTCTCCCAACACCTGGGAAACTGCATATGGCGCTGTCGTCCTGCCTTTTACCGGTCTGAAGAAGGCGCCAAAACCTGTGTAAACCAGCTGACAACACGCCTCGCAGCAACATCACGTAACCACTCTGAAGAATACGAGGAGTGAGCGGTCGAAAGAAGTTCACCACATCTTAAAGCAGAACTAAGTAACATTTCACCTAATTAAACATCTTTTCAAGTCCATGTGATGGTTAAATATGTATTTTGGGAATGTTTGAAGTTTTTGTTGTCGCCCCCTGCTGTCTCTGGGAAGAAAACCAGCCTTGCAACGTTTGGCGACATCAACCCTAAAACAACTCAGCTGAGAAACCCTGGCTCTTTTTTGGGGGGGAAATGTAAAATGTTTTAGTAAGTGATTATACGGTCAAAAAAAAAAAGATTTTGTGTTCGTTTTTTCCTGATGATGTATTTTCACAAGAGACCTGCAGGGGGAACTCTATCGCCAGAGTTGTGCTTTAAGAGCTGGTTTAAAATGTAAAATCACATATTATACAAATTGAACGACTGAATCATTTTGCTCTGCTTGTCCAAACTTTTCCGTACTCCTGATTCCGTTCACCATTTAACGCGCTCCATTTGCTCATAAAAACAGACTTGTGGTAATTGCAGGTCACTGAACTACACCTGGAACGCACCGCTCAACAGAACCCTCTGCGTCTGCCCCGCTCTGCCTCATCATGCGCCTGTAATTGCTCCGCATGTGTGTTCTGCTGATGACTTGGATGGAGAATATTGGTTTGAAAATAGCCCAACGGTGAAGCCTTACCTATGCCTTCCCCCTCCCTCCCTCATTCCCCCGATACGACGACAGCCAGAACATGTGCGCAACATATGGCCGAGACGGTCATTCCAATCGCATTTGTCTGCTTCAAAATTAGCTGCGCGATTTGACACTTTCCGCCATCAACACCGCCGACGTTTAATGTATATGTTTACCAAAAATTAAAGATTGCTTATGTTTGTTGTAAGCACGCGCGGTTTCATCTAGTCTCGTTCAAAGTAGGGGGTTGGCCAGCTGCTTAGTTCCCCCAGGGTCCTCAAATCAGGCTAATGGTTTTAATAAGGCTGCCCTACACTCCTCCTTTCTTCTTTCGTTCTCCCCCCCTCGTCTGTGTCCAAGCGTGCACCGTTTCACCCCCACCCCTAAAATTTGTGTCAGCCCGAGGCGGTAAGGAAGCGCGGTTTAACCCCACGGAGCCCAACCATAGAGGGTCGAAACTTAGAGCTAATAGTTAATCACCAAGTGTTCAGAGTCAGTTAGCCGCGGCCAGGCAGAACAAAGCCAGCAGGTCAAATGCAGCAGAGAGTGGAACCGCGCAGGAGGATCTGGTGTCAGAACAGATAAACAGCCTGGTGTGGCAGTACATGGACAGTGGGTTAGCGCCAGAATATGAGGGCAATTAACCTTGACCAAATAGCCAGGAGATGTTGTAGAAGCTTTTTAAAGCCGCAGTGTTGATATGGTCTGGCTTTGAAGGCGTTATGACAAAACCAATGAGAATTTATTTGGTGAAAACTGGTTACAGAAGTATTTACCCGTGATAGTAGTATACCAGTACATAAGCCAAAGTCAGAGGTGAGCAGAGTAGCCACAAATTGTATTCAACTAAGAGTAACTTTACTTCAAATTAATATTACCCTAGTCGAAGTACAAAGTAGTGGTCCAAGAGTTAAAAATGTACGTACCTACTTTACTTACTTACTACTTACTTAGTTACTTACTACTTACTTTACTTACATTACCCAAGTTGAGCAAAAGGCATACATTACAGTCCAAAAGAGACTCCTAGAAGTACAGTTTAGTGTCTGGCCCAAGAACACAACAACAGTGTGCAGGGTTGAGCAGGACACATGGTTCTTTAAATGAAGTGCGGGGTCTCTCCTTAGCGCCTACTGGTAATCTTGGCGTTCCTCATTGTGTTGTCCTGGTTAATGGCTGGTTAGTTCTGCTTCAGGTTTTGTCACGGTCTAATATTAGCCGAGTACAGTATGTGAACATAGCCTCAGTCTATAGTTTCTCTCAGCCTTATCTTCTTCTGAGACCTTAAGACCTTTGTATTTTAAAACCGGCCAAGAACATCATTGGCTACTTGTCCACTGTATTGTTGAGCTTGGAATAAAATCATTGCTTCATCTTAATTAAGACCTGGACAAACATTTACAAATGTTCCTGGGTCTCGTCCAGTTTCTCGCAGTCTATTTTTGATCTTCATGAAGAGATGCTAAAGGACCCAATAATAACACGGGTCATTTTTGCGTGTTTGCCGCAGAACATTCCGACGCTGGGGACGGTTGCCATAACGATGGCGCTTCACAACTGTGACGAGGTGGCGGTCGCCGGCTTCGGCTACGACATGAGCATGCCCCACGCACCTCTGCACTACTACGAGACCGTCAAGATGTCCGCCATCAAGGAGGTGGGTTCATAAGGCTGCCGGGAGACCACCAGTGTAACAGTTCAGGGCCTTATCTTAGCATAGGCAAACCATGCACATCCAAGGAGCCCCAGGTCCACAGGGGGCCCCAAGCTTCAGGTATATTTAATTTAAAAAACAATCATTTTCAAGTTTGGGAGTCAGACATTTAAAAGAAATTCTATTCTATTGAAGTCTATGTTCTCCCGTTTTTCTAATTATGACTTAGTTTGGTAGGACAGCACATATTGTCAATATTTATCCTAGTTTTACTTCAGTTAAGTTGCAGTTTAAGATTACAGGAAGTGCTGAGTTCTAAAAGAGGCAGTTTACACTTAATTCCCACTTTTCTGACAGTTCAAACGATCATTCAACAAAATAAAGGTGTTATATGGTATTATTGTTATTTTACGGAGTTTGGCTCTTGTTTACAGTCTGGTTGCTAGGTAGCAGTTGTGGAATTACCTCTACCCATGTCATATTTGCTGCCCATGTCCAACCAGGAAGTGACATTATAAACTTTACAAAAATGGTCAAACTGGAGGCAAATAGGTAAAAATGTTTAGTAAAATCTTAAATATAATTGTGTTCACTACGTTTTAGTGACACGTGTTCTCTAACTTGTCATATAGACAATATACTTTATATATTTTATTTACAAGAACATGCATTTTTTTTTCTTTTCAAACAGCCCACCCTCTGAAGAAAATAACGTTAAGAACACTAAAATTGAACATCAGTAGTGCAAGAACAATGAAATATAATTTAAAAAAATAAATTTTTATCAACATTGAAAACAGCATAAATATAGAATATAGAGAATATAGTGCCCTTACCACATATTTACCTGTTTGTGTACATTTAACACAGAGAGAAAAATGAACTTGCACAATGACTTTACAAAGAGGATTTTACATGTGAGATAATAAAAATAATACTGCACAATGACAGGGAAAAATAGCACTGATAATGAGAAAAGTTGGATGTTGAATTTTATTGTTTTGTTTGGCAAAAAGGGAGCTCAAACGGCATTTTGCACATGGCCCCCTAAAGGCTTAGAAAGGGCCCTGCTGCTGTAACGTTTAAAAAAAATCATTCTGTTGTTGGAAAATGGTCTCACTCCAGTTAATCAGATCTAGATCTTATTGTCTAAACCCTAAAGTCTAATTGCCGTTACTGAGTGCAGAAAAGAAACCCATTTGACAAGCGTGTTCTGGCCTGGCCTCACTCTGCAGCCCCCACAAGACTAAGTGCTGAAGCTAACATGAGGGTCTGGAGAAGCAGAGACCACTCCTGTGCAGCTGGGCCCTGGCCAAACTACATCAGACCCTACACAAAGATTCACTGTGGAATCTGAACAGTCTGGGTTTAAGGAATTAAGGACTACCACATCTCACATTTGAAGGTTTATTTAATTTGAAGCGCCATTATAATCTTGAGTATATTCGTATGCTGATATGTTAATAGTTTATCCCCAGACCACTCATTTGTCACTTTTTTTTTCCGCCCTAAATGCTTCTAAACCAGCTAAAATCCTAAAGTCTGTCTCACATGATCCCACCGTGAACTTTAGAAGAGTCAAAATGGGGGGACATAAAAAACTGTTCAACATTAATAATATGTATGATTAAAGTTTCACTATGTAACATTTCTAGTGGGAGAGTCCACTACTAGCTTGTGTCTATAGAGATTTGATTGTTTTGCGTGGAATGTTCCTCATTAAACTTGCAGATATTAATTTGCTAAAAAATACCTTGGAAAACCATGCAATCTTACTGTGAGCGGGGTCCTAGATCCACAGATCTGGGGTCTCATTTATAAAGCGTGCGTATGTGCAACAATGGTCCACGTTACGTTGTGATCTATAAAATGTCAGCGCAGGAATAGATTTTCTTTTTAATTAACTCATTAATTTAAAATATTAAAAATTAAAAAGACCCTCATTAATTGCAGTTAATCCTGATTAATTGCATTATTTTATTAATTATGATCCACTAAATGGTAAATTAGACATTGCATGCTTACATTGAATGAGAGGTTAACACTTTAACATGTCTTCAGTGACGAGGCTGTTCATCATAGCGTGTTTGTTCACTCAGCTTGACTTGCCGTTTGAGGACGATTGGTTTTCTGTACACACGCTTTACGTAAGAATTCCTCTTTTTTATAAATAAGACATAACTTCGCCTGATGGTGTCACCTCGTCTCCATGGAGAGGGTGCCATACATCACTTTCATAATTGTAAGACCTAAATATTCCTGCAACCTTGTCATGTCATTTAAATAGATTGCTGCATTCTCAAACATTACAATATACAATTTAAAATAAAAAAATACGATTCCACTATAGATTTATCTGGATCTGATCTGAATTAGACACTCCTGTAGCACTGCTGTTCTGACCACCGTAAAGCTGTTGAACAAATACAGCCACTTATTTCGGATGACAGGCCGAGAACGTTGTTTGAAAGGTTATATGGACGTTCCTCATCCTCCACATCGGCCTGTTTACTCCAAAGCCCAGTGGACCCAGACATGCCGCTGCTCTGTGGGCTCCATAAACCATGATGTCAGCCTGATGATAACCCCTGTCTAAACTCCACTCCAACTCTGGCGTTTGTTAGCATGCTAGCCTCATCAGCAATCTCATCAGCGCTACGTCCAGCTAATTAATGGTAATACTTGTGGCGTTTTGTTTGGAAGACTTCATCACTGCCAAGGAAGCACACATGAGGAAGTCCTTTGTGAGAGCCCACTCTCATTTCCTCTGCAGACTGAATCAGCGCGCTCGAAGGAAGTGGGTTTTCTGTGCAGTTGGATTGCCATGTTGTAGTGTCAAATCTCTCAATTTGAATTAAAATAAAGTTGGGGAAAGTATCCCGATTTAAACTTTTTATTCTTGACACAAAATGTGTGTGTCAAAACTGTTACTGCAGGTTTACTGTTATTGTGTCTTTAATTGGCTTTTAAATAGAAAATCTAGTATTTAGGCCTTGGAACACCCTCTGCTGTCTGCAGTGGGTATAACTATGAAAAAATAAAAACATGAAGCCGTTCTAGCAAAAAACCCACTTGTAATTTAATGAACGTTATAAATGAAGTTTAATGCTACACTGTGGAAAGTTCCAGGCAAAGCAAAACACATCTCCATGGAGACACCCAGTTAGCCGACCCCCTACCCGAAAGGTTACACAGTGCACCTTTAATTGGTTTTAGGAAGATCCCATTGGTGCAATCTCCTAAATGACCTGCCTTCCATGTGTGCAGATCATGTTGCTATAGTTGCTTCACTTTAAAGATATTTATAAGAAGTTTGAAGCTGCGCAAACACTGGTATCAGTCATTTGGTCCGGTCCAGACACATATCCTAGATTTTGTATTGATCTATATAGTATGAAAGTATGAAAAAGCTGCATTGCTGCATCTCTAGTTAGTTCTTTTTTTCTTGGTACAGTTGGACAAATGCCTCACGCACGGCTCTAAAGTAAACTAAAGGATATTAGCCTAAGAAAACACTACTACTGCTTCTATAGCGGCGCAGTCTGAGGCCAGCAGCTGCACTTCATTCACAGCCATATGTTGGAGACTAAACAATCCTTTTGTGTTCCTCGGACTCACTCTCGGTATTCCATTTCCGCAGGGCTCTGTTTTATTTCAGTTTAGTATTGTTCCATAAGGTCCAGTAGTGACCCTTCCCCTCAGAGGTGTGACCCAGACTGGTCCATGAGAGGGAGAGAGAGGACCAGCTGTGAGGCCAAGCCCAGCCCAGGGTCGTGCGAGCGAGTCCCCATGGTTCACTCCTACAAAGTTCCAGGAACTGTCAGATACTATTACACCACTTGGACTAACACCAGAAAGATCTAGAGAGAATACAAAACTTTCAATCAAATTCTGTTCTTCAATGGACAAATGAGACTATGGCTGGACAGATGAGACTATGACAGGGAAATTGTGACTCTGATGGGAGTAAATTGGGCAATGCAGGGACAAATAGACCTTGGTGCCTCAAATAAGACAATTATGTTTTAGATTAGATTATGGCAATTAGGTCCCGAGTGGATAGCCCACTTACCAGGCTGTGTGCAACCATTTTGAGTCCGGCTCTGACCATTTGCTGCGTGTCCTTCCCTCTCTCATCCCCACTTCAGGCGTCAATAGCTTGTCAAATAAAGTCAGCCGAAACTTGTCAAGGGAAAACGCTTTTTCATCAATATCCAGTCAAATTTGTCAGATTTATTGAGACATTGAAACATTAGCAAGGCGTTTGCAGGTGCAGACTCCAGCCTAGCACACATCAGACTCCAACAGGACACTAACTCTTTGTTCTTGTGCCTGCAGTCCTGGACCCACAACATATCGAAGGAGAAAGAGTTCCTCCGCAAACTGGTGAAGGCCAACGTCATCTCAGACCTGACCCGGGGCATCTGACGGCCACTTCTTTTGCGCGAGAGCTCCTGCAAGTCCTTTCCCCAAACGGACAAGCCCGACGGCACGCTGGGAAATCCGATGACGGGATCGCCCTGTCACTCACTGCCGGGGAAACTCATATCGTAGGAGATTATGACAAATGTACTGGTGCCTTCACAACCAAAGACAGTGGCGAGAAGACTTGAAAGACTTGAAAGACTTTAAGAGCAGATCGTGACGGTTTGTCCTCCCTGCGAAACGAAGCTACGACGCCAGAAAAGTTACGGATTTGTGACTTAGAACGGACAGCTTGGCAGGGTATGGCTGGAGTTTTCGCAGTGCCAAAACGTACCTCGAACAAAAGAGGAGGTCGGTCCTCTCTTTTGGCTGCCTGAATGTATTCCTCAAGTGTAAATATCAAAGATTTTTACTGTGCTTTTAGACGAGCTGCAGCAAAATCAGCCCTTCCTCACGTTCCTCAACTGCCCCAACACAATCCATTCACAAATATGTCCTAGCAGATGACTATGTACTGCCTCATCGGGGTTTAACGGTAAAACTGGCGTCAAATGGAAGATAAAATTCGATCAAAACAAAGCAGGAATATCTCTCTAGCCAAAATGCACACTTTCTATTTGATTGTATTACAAAAGCAACATCTGATTAGATTTTTCTAGAGGATTAAAAAGACAAAATATAAATTGTAGACAGAATACTACTTGTACATATCACATCACCATTATTTATACCTATATTTGGTAATTAAAGGGCTACTTCAATATTGTACGTACACAAAACAATGGGTATTAGGGGAAAAAAAAAAATGCCACCAATTTTGACTAAAATACTGTTGCTAAATTACTAAAATATTGGTACGGTTTGATGAGCACCTATGCATTAGCAGCCATAAAGTTTGGGAAAGTGGACAGGAGCAGTGACCCGAGGCCTAAACAAAGTAGCGCTGTAAATGTAGCCAACTGTGTAATCCAACAGGCAACATGCAAAAATATCTACTGCCGCATATATCGTTCTATAGGACAATAAGTCTATGTAAATATGTTCTGTACGGCCTTAATATCAGCGACCATTGCTCCAGGTTGCTTTTCCAAACTGGCAACCAATTACGGGTTATGCAGATGACAAGATCACAACATTTCCGCAGTGAGTGGCAAAATTATACGTGTAGTAATTAGAGAATAATGTAAATTTCTCCTCTAAGAGCTTACAACACAAAGTAAAATGTGAAAAACCTGCTTCAGTCTATTAAGAAATGTAATAGTCTCCATTTTTGCACAATGTTTAAAAGAAAAGTATCAAGTAAACATTCGTAGAAAGCGAGATAAACAACAGGAACACTGCAGCTACACTCACATTTATCACAGACTTTGGGATCTCACTCTCCTTAAATAAGATGTTTCTGAGTCTGTGTGTTGAGGCAATTCATTGTTGTATTGAGTTGAAGTGTCCTTTATCTCCCCCAACCATTAGCAAACATATTAGGTAAGCTCTACACAGTCGGAGCAACAAAGGAGAAACTACTTTCAGCGCAAAACTTAGCTTAGCAATAGCTTCACGGGCCAAAATTGGGCATAGTAATGTGAAGAAGACAAATTTTGTCAGTTGTGCTGGCCATAAGTCTGCCACTCACTGCCACATTTTTCAGATAAAAATGATGCATTACTTCTATTGAAGTTGAATTAAATGTTGCTTTTAAATCATTCTGTATTGTATAACGTGTGCATTTTGGAGCAATAAGCTTGATTTGAATCAATTTAATTTACAGACCGTATTTAAAAAAAGCACTAAACTATGAATTGTATTTATATCATTTGGTTCATTTTTAAATTATTTTTGTCATTTTCCAACTGGTCAGCCTGTCTTTCCTAACTCACGGTACAGTCTTTCAAATCTCCCTGTTTTGCTGCAGGTGTTACTATCAACAAAAAAACGTGGATTGTACAATATATAAATAAGAATATTTTTGTTGTTAATTTCATTTTAATTATTTATTTTGCTACAAAATCCTTCAGTTCTTTGGTCTCAGGCAGACCTTCTACACAACATGTCTGTTGTATTGTTGTGCTTCCTATTGAAATGCATGGTCGTCTGTCGTTTGTTTGAAATGTCGATGATATGGGTTCTGAATTGGCTTTAAAGGTCCTCTGTGTAACATGGTTACTACGGCCGCCCATGCTCATCTCCATGGAGATGTTCTTGCTTTGGAATGATACATTGTATGACGTCAATCTTATCCATCGTAATTGTTATCTGGACTCTAAAACACATTTGTAAAGACCTTTTTATGGTACAGTGACATTATTAAATCAAAAAGCCTTGATTTACAATAGAAATAATAATTTGAGTTGAAAAAAAGACTAGTCAACTACTAAAATGGTTAGTTGCCGCCCTGATCTTCATGGAGATGAGCAGATTGCAAAACCTCCCTGAAAAGTTTCAAAGTGCACCTTTAAGTGTTAACTGTTCATGACGTGGTTTTTGGGGCTTTTTGTTTGTTTGTTTTTTGTGAGACATTGAGTTGTCAAAGGAATGCTTTTTTGTTTTCTTTGCATTTTTTCTGTTTTGGTTAAAGGCCCTGTACCAGATTTTGAACCATGAGTGAGGAACATATATTTTCCTGAAACGGAAAAGCTAATCATCAGGAACGGGGCTTATGAAAGAAAACGTGTCTGATATTTGCCGTGCTTTGAGGTTGGCGACGCCTTCCGCACTTTATCAATTTATCAAATCTTGTTCTGTTCAGGTTTTTTGCTACACATATTCCATTGAGTATTGCACATTTGCCATCTGTGTGAATGTAATTGTTCTAAAGAGTTCAATGCAACTATATGCTGTAGCTTCTTTCATCTCAAACGTCAAATCACCTTTTCTAGTTAGTTCTGCTGTTGTGTCGCTCAGCAAGACGCTTCACATACATTATAATAACATTCAAATTTCCCTGCAGTTTTCAAAGTCACGTTTAAAAGCAGAACTGAGTCATTTTAGCCATAGAGCTCCCCCTGCAGCCCCCTTGTGAATGTACACTGTCAGAGAACATTAGAAATAAGGCACCATAATCACATACAGAAAACATTTAAACTTCAAACGCTGCAAAACTACATATTTAACCATCACAGGGACTTAACAAGACAATAAGTTTAAAACGTGACTTAGTCCTCCTATGAAGTAATATAAATAAGTGCCATATTCTAATGTTCTATTCAGTGTTTCTAAACGGAGCGCCTTCATTTTAAGGCTGATGCGCTTTCAATGGGAGAGTTTGCGTTAGCTTTCAAACCTCGCAAACGATTAAAAACCAGAGCTGTTTCGGCGACTGACAACCACTCAACCACCTGTGTTGCAACTTGTTACAAAACATGAATGACCACTTGTTTAGCGTAGATAATGTCATGGAGCGGTCGGTGCTGAAGTTGGCATAAATACGAACGACCATGTAATAAACATTTCTTAACGTTATGCCGGACAAATCGGCCTGCTTCTCTATTTCATTGTCGTCCAATTTAGGGGGCTGCTGCGATAATTGAATTGAAAAGCCACTTGCTACAGTTTGGCGTCAGCTACTTTGACAATGATGTATACATAATTGTTTCACCAAATGACACAAATCGTATATTAACCAGTGAAGTTTATAAATGGAGCTGGAAGTTAGAAATACTCGTTAGCGAATGTAATGAACACATGAACTACAAACATTTGTCTGCGCAGCCTAACTTCAAAATGAAATGTTTTTACAAATGGCATAGAACATTTATCAGTACTAGGCTTGGTGCGTAGTTATTCTGACAGCGTTCCCCCTGGAAGTGTCTATAACATTGAAACAACTTCGCTTTAATGTTGAAAAAAGATAGAAAAACGTATCAAAACGAACGGACTTCTTGAGTGAACTGAATCTCTGTGAAACTCGCCTGTATCTTACTCATTCTGCTGCTTAAACTGCCTTATATCGCCTTTTATTTTGTGGGGGCTGGGACCAGTCCAAATATCAAGTTATGTCCATCTACAAAACACTTGTGACCTACAGGTGGCGCTATGGCTAATCACAGAGCCCAGTTATGTTTTATTGTGGGGCGTTTTTCACACCCAAATACAATTAGCAAATTCTAGTAATGGACCCAGTACACATAAGAATATCAAGTCTTCTAACATTTAAATGCATTTATCTGTAACTTTATAGTAAAAAAAGAAATTATATATATATATATATATATATATATATATATATATATATATATATATATATATATATATATATATATATATATATATATATATATATATATATATATTAGTCCTGCATCCGAAGGTCCACACTGGTCATTAACGGACTCCATTGTGCGCTCATACTTCAGACACTCGGCTCAGTACTTTGTCATCGCTGCGGGTCATGTGACTCTGGCGCCTGAAGAGGGGGAAAAAGTTCCCCTAAACTCTGGTTAAAAATGAATGTAACAGGTTGAGAGGTTTATTCATGGCTAACGTTAGCAACTTTACAACGTAAAGGTTAGTTTTCTGTTTATTTTCCATTTCCGGTTAAAAAACACATTGGAAAGATGTGCAAAAATAATAAAGTTCACAGCAGAACATTCAAAACAAACACATTAAACAATGGACAGTGGTTTATTAGTTTTCACGGCTAACGTTAGCAACTTTATCACGGAACGGTTTATTTAAGAGTGGTTTATTCATAATCACAGGCCGACAGAGCTTTGTTAAAACAGCTCTTCCATCTGCTGCCGTGTTGTGTCCAGATAAAGATGTGTCGTCGTATGCTGTTGTTTTTCCCACTCTCGCAGTGCATTGTGGTATATACTGACAGTCAAGTAACCAGCGCTATGCACTAGCATTGTGGGAAATATTTAGTGCACTACTTTTTCACCTTCTGGACATACAGACAGCACTAAAACTAGCGTGAGCCCTAAATGGGACCTTACATAGCGAATAGTGTGGACATTCGGACGCAGCCGTATCGATGATGAACTACATGGTCCACAATCCTTTGCAACATTTCATGAAACGATTACGTTATTAAACACTTATTCGTTTTGTGACATTTGGCAGTTGCTTTCATACAATCTATCTCATCCTGCAAAAAACTTAAAGACGCTGTCCCTCACTTTCCTAACGCATTGACAGCATCCTAATCATTGCGTGCTAGCAGTGCACTTCCAGGTTCGCAGAGAATGAACAATCACACATAATTAGATGCAGACAAAGCGCAGCGGTCTCATTTTGACACTAAAAGCGGATCTTACACTATATCTGTACAGGAGCAAAACTATTTAAACTTTATTATAAGACAAAAAATTGGGTAGAGCCCCTTTAAGCAAATGTGAACTTCATATTACAGTTTACATTAGTATTGTCTATACATAAACATTACAGCGGCTCTTGAAAACTCTTGAAAATGTCATCTTTGTTGACCATAGGTTGTTTATCAAACGTGAGTCTGTACAATCTCAGAAAGGAAATCTACCATAACATATACCTCTGCAAATTTTATTGAAGTCAATCAAAAGTTTCTGTATTTTTTTCTTCTTTTTTTTCAATGTTATTTTAAATGAGATTCAGATACTGGATGAGACTGTTCATACAGTATGTGTATTTGTGCAGAGGAGAGCAGCTGTGTTTTGTCTTGTTTAGTTTAATTTGGGTGAATGCTCGAGACACTTGTTTTGTGTGGATGGGCTCGAAATCCTGTCTTCTATATAACCTTTAGATAAAGCATTATCAATCCATTTCTGCAACTCAATAAACACATTTGTATTAGACACTTATGGATATTTTGTGTGTGCCTTTTATTGAGCTCTTAGTCATGCATTAATAAAAACGTAAGAACTGGAATTACTTATATTCAAGGGAAATGATAGCGTATTTTTCTTACAGACATGCATTTTAAGCCAGAAGAAAAAAGGTCATCAGAACTACAACAGCCCTGGTTTCAATTCGAAACAGTTTAAAGAATGATTCAGGAAGTGAAGTGGAACATATTGTGATTTCAATGAGGAAAATTGGATTAGTCACAAAAGAAAATCACAAAATATGAACAATTAAGGTGTTTTTGGCAAATGAAACCCATTTGGATGTGGGCGAGAACCACGTCTCCACCTCCGTCTTCTCATACCAGTCTAACGCCTCAGTGCGCGCTTGACTCTATTCCCTCGATCCGCCCTCCCTCTTCTTATAATGTGCTTTCTTCAGCATCCAATTTGCTAAGAGGGGGGGTCCTGAACCGACTGGGTAGATCACCGAGACGGACCCCCCACCCTGAGTCTCACATCCCAGCCATCAGTCTGCAGTTCGAGCTGCCATGGATCACCAGCCTCCATCTCACATCATTAAATAATTGTTATTCACATATCTTGTGGTTGCGTGGCTCTTTCTGATGAAACACATTTACGACTGTATTTGACTTTGTTTGCTTAATAAGAGTTTGTGAAAGAAGAGACATTTTTGATGTCACAATACTTTTTTATTTTCTCTCCAGATATCTTATATATACTTTACCACAAATATATGTTTGAAACTAGAAAATAGCATTCCACCCCATCCTTTCCCATAAATAAGCCTACTATTCAAACAGCGAACGACAAATGCCGAATGACCAACAGCCAACAACACACAACCAACGACCGACAGCCAAGGACCCACAGCCAACGACCAACAGCCAACGACACACAGCCAACGACACACAGCCAACGACACACAGCCAACAACACACAGCTAACGACACACAGCCAACGACCAACAGCCAACGACTAACAGCCAACGACACACAGCCAACGACACACAGCCAACGACACACAGCAAACAACCAACAGCCAACGACCAACAGCCAACGACACACAGCCAACGACACACAGCAACACACACGCCACGACACACAGCCACCACACAGCCAACGACACACAGCAAACACCAACAGCAACGACGCACAGCAACGACGCAACAGCCAACGACCAACAGCCAACGACGCACAGCCAACGACGCACAGCCAACGACACACCAACGACACACAGCCAACGACACCACAGCCAATAACTAACAGCCAACGACACACAGCCAACGACCAACAGCCAACGACCAGCCAACGACCAACACAACGCCACAGCCAACGACACACAGCCAACGACACACAGCCAACGACACACAACGACCAACAGCCAACACACACAGCCACGACACACAGCAAATAACAACAGCCAACGACACACAGCCAACGACCAACAGCCACACGACCAACAGCCAACGACACACAGCCAACGACACACAGCCAACGACACACAGCCAACGACACACAGCCAACGACCAACAGCCAACGACACACAGCCAACGACACACAGCAAATAACTAACAGACGACACACAGCAACGACCAACAGCCAACGACCAACAGCCAACGACCAACAGCCAACCACGACCAACAGCCAACGACACACAGCCAACGACACACAGCCAACGACACAACAGCCAACGACACACAGCCAACGCCAACACACAGCCAACGACAAACACACAGACACACACAGCACACACACAGCCAACGACACACAGCAAATAACAACAGCCAACGACGCACAGCCAACGACCACACAGCCACACACAGCAACACACAGCCAACACACACAGCCAACGACACACAGCCAACGACACAACAGCCAACGACCAACAGCCAACGACACACAGCCAACGACACACAGCCAAATAAACTAACAGCCACACCAACGCCAACGACCAACAGCCAACGACCAACAGCAACGACCAACAGCCAACGACCAACAATGACTAACAGCAAATGACAAACTGCGAAACGACAAACAAAAGACTTTTGATCTGTTCAGTTACACTACACACGACACACACACAAAAAAATCCATGAGAGGAAATGGATTCAGACGTTAGAAAAGAGTTATACAAGTTTAGGAGATAAGTCAGTGTACTTCGTAGTGACACTAAAGTCAAGGACAAAGTTATCGAGATGTTTAGAGCGGTGATGGAGGTGATGCAGAAAAGGTAGCTCCATATGAAAGCGACTGCAAGCGAAGGTCCACTATTTTGAGTTTCATCTGGAACAAAAATAATCCAGCGAGACTGAGCTAGAAAAAAAAAAAGACAAAAAAACCCCTGATAAATCCAAATGAAAAAAAAAACAGAAAAGGTCTGAAACAAGACATTTTTAGATGCCGTCTTTGGGGGTAAAAATTGCACAACCTAAACGTGCAAGAATTAGACTGGATGGAACATGCAGATGCAGAACTGTGCACTTTCAATAAGTCTTTAGAGCCAAAGATCACGCCCAAACCAGTTATTTTAACTTAAAACTGACTCCACTTCCACCAAATCTCACTTAAATGCCCCATAACTCCACCTTGACTCTGAGTGTGGTGAGCGTACCTGTGTTTTAGCACTTCAGATACTCAGATTGCACTACAGTTCTCGTAGGCTGGAGTGCATAGGTTCCAGTGCACTAGGGGGAAAGACCAAGTGCTGAAAAAGGATCTAATTACAGACACTGAAGTCGGGGTGAGAAAGGTTCAAGTCTATATGACAGGTTAGACTATACATTTCACTCGAATGTAGTGAACATAATTATATACAGAGTACAGGGGGTTACGAGCTGCGACCTGGGGATAGTATGGTCACAGACGTGTTTCATATTTGTCAGTCGTAGGGTCCGAGCGCTGCTGAAGGCGGGTGAAGCTTACACGGTAAATAAAACTTCAGGTGGCAGTAACCACTGCGCCGATGGGCTGGAAACATGGAGGTGAACCGGGCCAACAAGCGCCTCTGAGACATTCTCCGGACAAATCCCCATACTTACAAAAACAAACGTTTGGTGTCTGAATGAAACTTTAAATGAAGGTTATATTCATGTTACCATTGCCGCCGGTTTGCTAACATTCTATGAGGTTTTGGGTATTTAAACGTGCTGTATGAGAAGTTGTGGGTCCACAAACATGGGTTTGGGAGTTCTGTGGACCGCTGAGGTGCTTTCTCCGGTGGGACACACCCACCCTTCACAAACCTGTCCCTTGGTCCTAGTGTCCGCTCACTGTCAACAAATTTGCTTTAAAAATTAACCCAATTCTCAAAGAATCGTTGTCATTGTGGAGTGTGGAGCATGACCTTGTGGTGTGTTTAATGTCGGCACGCTCTCCGGCACATTTGGGAACTGTTCATTTAACACAGCATGGCTTTAATTCAGCATCTACGCTCTTCAAACGGAGCCGAATTGGACCAAGATGGCAGCGAGGGAAACACGAGCTGCACATGTGCGATGGGGCGCACGTTTTGGATTGTTCAGGCTCCAAATGTCACGTATAAAAAGCAATAAACCACAAATACGGGAACTGTGTATAAAACATGGGTGGAATTCACTTACATTTGATGGAAATGGACTGAATGTTCATGTGCGCTTTATACTGACTATATTACTGTACATTTTTACAGCATGCACGATGTAACTTTTCTGGTGTGGGATGTTATTACTATTCCTGGAATGTTCCCCCTCTATCTGACATTTCAGTTAAAATTATATGTGATTAATTTGGTATGGTATTTATTTGCACAGGGACGGTGTACAATGTCCCATTGACCCAAAAAGGAAAGGCCTTGTACCAGGTTATACCTTGGGAAGGTTGATGTTACAATCCAGAAAAACTGACTCTAAATATAGATGGATACTTGTCTATGACATACATATTTTACTTACTTAATATCAATACAAACATGCACATCTAATGGTTTTCTATTGGGTGATATTTACTGATGTCAGAGCTCGTCTTTGTTCAGAATCTCTCCAGTGTGTGCTGAATGTTTGGCTGTCCTCTATATGTTTCCCCAGGTGGGATTTAGAAAGTCATCAGAATCGGAATCATTTATTCAATTACAAATGTTTTTATTGCTCGAAAAGGATGCAGCCATACAGTGCGCAGGGTCGCCTCTCCACAGATCTGAAGTTAAGGTTAAAGTATATACTCTCTGATATACTCTCTCTCCACAGTGCTGCACCAGGACCTATCTCTAGATCTTGAGCTCTGCTTGGTCAGGACCTTCTTACCCACGGTGCAGTTTCTGAGGGAAACTCACCCAGACACGGGGTGAAACATGCAAACTCCACACAGAAAGGCCCAGGCACCCTGGGAGTCCAACCCGTGACCTTCTTGCGCTCCTGTTGATGGGCTCCTGGAGGTTTGGTGTCTACCTCATCTCTCCTCGGGCCCTGTGTCAGTGTCCTGTGGCTGCAGGAGACCCTTCTGTTGGTGGATGGGAGGGTATAAATGTGACTGTGTTGACTGCAGGTGGGTTGTTAGTGGGTGGATGCGAGGGAATTATTAAAATGTTCTATGTAAAGCTTTTGGGGTTAAATCCAATGTGTGAATTGAATAATTGAATGAATTATGAACTGAATGACTGATTGATTGATTGATTGTTTGATGTTGAAAATGGTTATATTATGATTTTAGATTGTGTTGCTGCGTAACCCTTGTTCATTGAGGCAAAAATGGTTACTGATTAAAACAAAACATGTTTATATGGCATAGGAGCACATTAGCAGGAGACAGTGCCCAGAAACATTCTTCCTCGACAACCTTAAACGTCAGTATGATTTGAAGAATAATCACACTGAAGCAATAGTTTTTTAGTCATGCTTTAATAATACTTGTGCACAATAAACTGATTGCTCAGACAGGACCAAATGTTGCAAAAAGGTTTCAAAAGATTAGGCATAGGCGTTGTGTTGTTTCTGCATATCTCCTTTGTACAGGGAGGATGCGTTCCCAGCAACGGCACCAAGGACACAGGCGACTCCCTATACGGGCAGAGAGACCAGGATCATAACCAGACTAAGCTGGGACGGACTCAGCCGCCCCCCCGAAGGAGGAACTACGCCTTCTACATTATAAGAACTCATGTTATAGTCATCATGTTTTGTCTCTTGCTCCTCTGCACGTAAATCACACACACATTGTGTGTTGTTTGCAGGTAAAAGGAATCAAGACCCAGATCGATCTGTAAGCACATTTCTTAGAAAACTTTGTATTAGGGAAAATAAACCTTCTGAACTAAAGACAGACGTCTCCGGTTGTCTCTTCTCCGATGCGTGAACACGTCTGGAAATAACAAAGAGTAATTATTTCCTACAGATCGTATGGGTATTTTCATATGGATGCGTGACATTTCTCCAGGTTTGGGTGGACTGACATGTGGTTCAACTTCCCCCCTTCGCTGTAATCCAACACTGCCCTCTCACAGAACAGGTGGGACCACTTAACTAATAGAGACAGGTGTCCGAAACAAAAACAGTTTCATTGGTTCGTTCAGTGTAAAAATCTGCAGTTGTCACCTTGTCTCGTCTTGTCGACCTTGTAGCTCCTTTCATCTTTTTGTGTGTGATAATTCACAGCAAATATCAAACAGTCTTCATTGAAATATAACTAACAATAACTGGTTGGTATGGTGGTCACAGTCACGGTAATGGTCTCCACTGGTTTACTTTGGAGCTGATTGGTTCGGTCCAGAAGTGTGTCCGCTGTCTGAACAGTAGCGAGCCGTTTAAGCGGATCCTGCAAGGTCTAGCTTCCAAAGTGGTCTGGCTTGGTTGGGCGCCTGGTCTGCTTTAGCTAATGAGGAGCTACACACCAGAGCGAGGTGACTGTGTGAGAGAGAAGGCCGACTCAGGTGAAAACAAGACAGCAAAAAGCAGGAATAAACATAAGAGAACGCTAACCACAAACCGCTGTATTTCCAGTGATGCAAACTGAGCCACACGCTTAGCAAAACAGAGCTAGCACATGTTAGCATCAGCTGTTGTACTGTTTATTGATGCACAGCACTCACGTCATGACACGCATGACACGCGCACTGCTCTGCCTTACTGCCTTACTCTGCCTTACGCTCCTCCTCTATCTGGACACTCCCTCAAACCTGGACTCTCCTCATCTGCCTGGGCTCCACTCCTCCTCCTCCTCCTGCCTGGACGCTCCTCCTCTGCCTGGACGCTCTCCTCGCCTGACACCTCCTCTATCTGGACACTCCCTCAAACCTGGACTCTCCTCATCTGCCTGGACGCTCCTCCTCTGCCTGGACGCTCCTCCTCTGCCTGGACACTCCTCTATCTGGACACTCCCTCAAACCTGGACTCTCCTCATCTGCCTGACGGCTCCTCCTCTCCTGGACGCTCGCTCCTCTCCTCTGGATGCTCCTCCTCTGCCTGGACGCTCCTCCTCTGCCTGGACTCTCCTCATCTGCCTGGACCTGCTCCCTCCTCTGCCTGGACACTCCTCCTCTGCCTGGACTCTCCTCATCTGCCTGGACCTCCTCCTCTGCCTGGACACTCCTCCTCTGCCTGGACGCTCCTCTCTGTCTGGACGCTCCTCCTCTGTCTGGACTCTCCTCATCTGCCTGGACGCTCCTCCTCGGTCTGGATGACCTCCGCTGTACAAATGAGCTCTTTCAGTCCTGGTTCAGTCCTGAACCATCTGCCGCCTGACCATCAATGGGAGTAGGATCTGTCCTTCACTGTGGTTCTCCCCGAGGTGTTTTTGTAGTTCCGGCAGAAGGAGGTCCAAGGACAGGAGATGCTCAGGGACAGTTCTGCATTTGCTTAATTCCTGTAAACAGTTTTAATCTCATCCTCTGTTACTGATTAATGAGTGTTTCATTGATGGTTTTCTAACTTTCTTCTGGTAAAATAAGATTAGATTGGTTTATCTGAAAGGGGACAGTGCAGTTTCATAAAACACATGAATAAACGAGTAAAAAAAGCAACAATTAGAAACAATTGAGAAGAACAGATTACAGTTATCATTAACAGTACAGTTGACACACAGAACCACACAACATGCTCTATTCCGGGCTGCACACAATCAACAATTTGCAATGCAGCCAAATGCATTACATACGACGTGTTAAACGCACCGTAGATTTGCAGAGAAATGAAATAATTACAGAAAAAGATGACGACAAACTGGAAGTAGTTTCCTGTTCACTCTAGCCACGTCTAACGGCACCACAATGTTTTTAATTCCTAAACGTGTTTTTGTGACTTGCTTAGGTCAGCCTCAAAATAAAAACGTATAATTCAGGTAAGGTTTAGATTTGATGTCTTAAATAAACATTTGTTATATTTGGCTCCGAAGTGAACCGGTCTGGGCGACCAGTCGAAATGTGGCTGGAGCAACATAACATGACATCTGGTTCATAATTTGAAGAAATAGTTAATGTATCTGAGTACAACCCACCTCTTCAGAGGAACTTCCCTTCTGTGAGGCTTGTACATGAGACATGTGTTGGTGATTGGCCCGAGTTGTTTGTGCGAGGATATAAACGTGGAAGAATGCAACACGCTTTGATGTCGGCTCAATTATACAGACAAATTATCACTCGCAAATGTCTTTATGAACACATTTCTCACGACAGGCCCAAGGGCTCGGGGATTCTGTGAGCCTATTGGCTAAAAGACAAGTGCACCCCCCCACCCGCCCATAACGGGAGACAAAGGGTGAGTAGAGAGCCCGGCGACCTGTGCAGACGGTAACAGGAGAAAGATGGGAGGAGTGGTTCGTATGCCTGGAGGAGCACTTCAATCTACGGACCACCACCCAAAGTCCAAACCACCCAGGATTACCTAAACAGGACTGGTAACCGTGGCGACCAATGCACGCAGAAGTCCCGATGGTGCTCCCCGAGATTGTAATCAAGCCTCAGTTCAACAAAACAAATGTTAAAGTGCATCAAAATCTCGGCGGACAAATATATCCAGTCAGGGCAATTCTCTGAAGGAAATGAGACATTCCACAGAACTGAAGTCTTCCACAAACTGACAAATTTACAGTTGTAATATTGTGCAGTTTATTGTAGGAGACGATGTTCCAAAATCAAGTGTTCATATTCAAATTTAATTCGGAAAGGAACTCATTGGCAATATCGATGGCAAAATACAGACGGCGTGATTGTTTGGCAAACCAAAGAGGAGCGTCATTGCTGAATGTTCTTTTTCCACTTGTTTCTAAACTGTGCTGACCTTCATGACTTTTTTTTAGGTTTTATATTATGTTACCAAACTTGATACTGTTGTTTCCTCTTCAAAAACAAACCCGGAGATGTGTTTTGCTTCATTAGTGGCACACGTTTCAGTAACTGGGTGTGTTTAATACTTAGCACTAATATATTTTCAATGGGAGCGTTAACCTCCAAACATCGCAAATTATGAGGGCTGTTTGGGGCGACTGACAACCACTCGACCACACAAGAGTAACACAAGAGCAGAGTTCAAAATCATTACCGTGAGTAGTAAGTATTCAGCATAGATTACTGATGTAGCAATTAGCGCCAGTAATCAGCATGAAAGCTGTTTCCTAAAATGATTCTGGAATAATCACACCATAAAAAGAACGGTCAAACCAAACCAGATCTGACATATTAAAAAGGAGTGTCTGCTCAGCTCAGATTAGAGTCGCTGCTCGTGGACCATGCAAGAAACCAGTCTAGTTTTTTTCGTTGTTTCAACTGACAGGGGAATGTTCTCGAGACACACTGGAGATGAGAGTAAAAGGGGAAGCGTCTGCGGAGGGGGGGAGCTGGATTGTTGGACTACTTCGCCTGTCACTCCGCACAGACGGATGTGTGGTTTTAAGAGACGTCACAGAATGGACAGAATGATGGATGATTTGTTCAGGAGAATACAGTATCTTCCCTTGGGCGCAGACACTGGTGGTGGTGAAGAGGAGGAGCTGAAGAGGCTGATAGTTTCTGCTGCTGGGGGGTGGATGGGGTGATTGTGCATGGCTTCCAGCAGGTAGCGGAAAGATTTTGTTGTGAATTGTTAATTGAATTGAACTTCTTAATATATATATTTTTCATCATTTAGAATGTTTTGATTCTTGTCTCAATCTTTATGTTCCAAAAGTGATTGAAACCGGACCTGTATCAACAAACAGAAGACTTGGATCAAACGATGCTCTGGTTTAATCATCCATTAAATCATTCAAAATGAAGGGACACATCTTCTTAAAACCACGTGATAACATTTTTCCCTCATCAAAAACATACCTAGAGTTGTGTTTAGCTGCATTCAGGCTCATGCCATTCATCCTGCGTACGAGGTTGTCTTGCTCGGAGCCTCACAAAAACACACACATTTACTGTGCTGTGTTAAGTCCATAAATGATGTCATCGCCAGACTCGTCCTGAACACTTCTGCCGTCAAAACACGTCCTTTTCAATTACGTGATTATAATATTTGCACGTCGGGGGCAAGCTAGCTTTTGTTTCTCTTCCCATGGTAATTTAATCAGCTGCCAGTAGATTGAGGAGTGCTAACACCAACGCCTCACAGATTTAAGGTAATATATGCTTTTATTAAATACAATGGAGGACAGTAAATCACAGGAGGTGTTCGCAAGTGCAATCGACTGAGCCTTCTGCATCTTCTCCCGTCTATTCCTGACGCCGCCCGCGAGTGTGCGCTGTGTCTCTGGCCTCGCCGCGGGACGTCAGCTGCGGTCAGCTGATCCCGTACAGGCCGCTGTGATTGGACAGGGCGTCGCTGCTGCTCTGCGCTCACTCACACAAAGTCAAACAAGTTCACGGACATCGGTCAAGCTGCGAGAGCCGGGGCGCTGTGCACAAGCATTTCATCTGCTGTTAATATTAAGCTGCATATGGAATCACAACCTGCTTCTCTTTCCATGTTTCCAAATTCAAAGTTTCAACCAAAAAAAACAACAAATGTATGTGTTACAAGTATTACAAGAAATTCTTTTCACTTAAATATGGTATAAAGCAGGTTTTATTTGTGTAAAATGTCCAATGTTCATGTGACCAACAAGTCAACAACGATTCCCTGTGCGGTCTGAAAACAAATTTGTGTCATGTTACAATTTATTTCGGCAGCTCTATTGGAACTAAAACAAGCAAAAGGAGGGACACAAATATGTTTTAATTTGCAGTATGTCGCTTTAATTGCACACCAAACCCCGAGTAAAGACCTCAATACCGTTAATCCTTGATTTTATTTGTCTTTTATCTGAGGTTTAAAAGTGCTACTACACACTAGTTCAGTCTCAGAACCTTAATATCAGGTCTGTCTTACACCAAAATGTTAGTTATTGCAGTTTCAATGGCGGACGACTTTAGGCTTGCTGTAAAAAGCACTTCTCGGGATAACGTGGAAGCCTGAGGGCCATTGTTTGGAACTGTGAACATTTACCCTCAGCAAAGGGAAAAGTGCACTGGTGGGCCTTTTTGATCCAGTGCTCCATGTTCCCTGCCCATGTGGGGTCATTTGAGATGTGCTCAGTCAGGTATTCAAGTGTGGAGACCACCTCGGCACAGGCGGCAGGAGGTGTGGCCACGGTTTAATTAAATATCGCTCACATTTCTTCACAT
The DNA here is from genome assembly GCA_015082035.1 of Chaenogobius annularis. NCBI lineage: Eukaryota > Metazoa > Chordata > Actinopteri > Gobiiformes > Gobiidae > Chaenogobius > Chaenogobius annularis. The sequence goes on from BJKM01000825.1 coordinate 143,530, forward strand.
ATTCAGATTTTTCCAACCTGTGCATTCTCTCTACCCTCCATCATCCAAACATTTTGCAACTAATGATTATTTACTAGCCATTGTTCACCTGCATTTATTTCGATTTTTGTCGTTTTTAAATTGCATGTTATCATTCACCCGCTGTTCTTGAACTGTGCGTCGCAACGCTGGAACAATATTATTCGTACTTTTTAAGTAGATTTAAATACATTATCAACCAAATAAAAGTTTAACTATAGTGACTGAAAACTTCAAGATGGAGAATATTTACAAATAATGTGAAATATTGATCAAAATCTGAAATAGTTTATTCTTTTTTGATATTTTGATTTAATAATGCCACAATCTTTGTTATAAAATATATATAGTCTGTATAGTCCAGATTATCAAAATACCACAAAAATGATTGTTCTTTGTCGTCGACTGGTGAAAACAAGAATTTCTCTTGTATTCTGTACTTTTTAAATACATTATCAACCAAATAACAGTTGAAATATGGTGACCGAAGGCTTCTAGATACAGAATTTCGATGAAATTGTTGATAATTTTATGATATTTTGACTTCATAATGTGAGAAAACATCTGTGTGCATGTGTTTTTGAGTCTGGATAGCCTAGATCACTTTTTACTAAATCATTTGTTATATAGTCGACTTGTCACGATAGGTTCAATAATCGTTGCAGCCCTACTTACAACCCTCTCCACCGCAGCAGCAGAACTATCAGCCTCCTCCTCACCACCAGCCTCAGTAAGTTTCCCCAAACTCTCTCTTTTCCTCACAGCGCACCCCTCTCTACCTGTCCGAGTCTACGGCGCCAAAGTTGACCCGTTCAGTAAGCAGTTAAACATGTTTATCCATCTGCCCTCCGGAGCCGTACGTGCCGTTCAGTGTCTCCCCTCTGCACATTCCTGCGTCCCCGGGTTGCAGCTCCGTTCCCTCCGCCGCCGCTCGGGCTAAGAATAGCTCCTCCTGTGTTTGTCTGTGTTTGCGCTTCTGGTAGAGAGTGGGCCCGTGCAGAGAGGAGCAGAGCGAGGTGTTTGCCCAGGCTTTTGTGCGCCGCCGGCCCCGTGTTTGCGCTGCTGGGAGTGCCTGCTGTTGTGTGTTGTTGTGTGAGAGACGGGCCAGGCGGGCGAGGCGAGGTGGACTGGCACTACGTTTACATGCGCGCCAAGAAAACCGGATAACTGGCCAAGTCCAATGTTAGCCGATTTTTCTAAATGTAAGGAAACCTGGGAGCAAACATGCCAATAGCACGTCTAAATTCGTCCGTGCTAAGGCGTGTTCCTGTAACAGACGCAGCGTTTACATGCACGGAGAGGTCTGCGTGCGCTAAACAACACATCTCCATTCAGCTTTACCCCAAAACCTGTGAAACCCCTCTCGTCCCAGTCCACAGCAGGTCAAAGAACTGATAACGTGCGAGCAAGCGGCGGCTAAGCTACATTAAGAGACGGCTAGTAATTTAGCATTAGCGGCAAAACTTTGCGGGTATAATTGTTCGTAAAAGCGGCTCTCATGCATAGTCTACTGTATAACCACACTATTGGAAAAACGTAGATAAACGACAACTCATTTACGGTGAGCATTTGATCTTCAGACACGAGGAACTGCGCAACTCGCAAATAAATTCTTTGAAGCTCAAGCTAGTTTTTACTTTCACTTTAATGCCGCGGACCAAAATGATACCGCGGTGGAGGGACAGTCATTGGGATCTCAATTGTACTTCCCAGGTTTAAATGCATTTTGAAAAATCGGATTAAATTGGACAAGGAAAAGTATCCTGTGGAGCTTTTACTTTCACTAACGTACCGAACCAAAACAAAACCACACGTTCGCCTCTGCTGATCTAATATGAATGACGTCCAAGCACATTTCTCATGCAGTATTTTTCTGTTTCTGTTTCTTACGGTCTGTTTTTTGCCTTGTTTTCCCTGCGTGCATGTTGACGTAGTGGTGTGTGCAGTCCGATAAAGACGGGAGCAAATTCGGAAATCCAACTGCGCCAGCTCAGAAACAGACCCAAAAATATTAGACGTGCGTTTAAAGCATGTGTTTGGTTTGTTTCGGTCCACTTCTTGAAATGAAAAGTAAAAACTACAAAAACGAACTATGTCTGAACATCAAATCCTTCCTGTCACTGAGATGTTTGCCAAAAGTGTGGTTATATGTATGATCGGCACTTTAATTAGCAACAAAGTTTTAGTGGGAGAAGAGTGGTCTGACAGGTTGAGTTTGGTCGGTGTTCTCTGTGCATGTAAACATAGTGTTGCGTGTTGTGTGTGTGTGTGTGTGTGTGTGAGGGCGGAGAGAGGGTGTGAGGTGCAGGTGGAGCAGGTCTGGGACATGTCAGCTCTGGGGCAGGTGGCAGTGGGGCGGTGGAGGGCAAGGACGCACTCGTGAAGTTGGTTTACACACCGCGCTGGCTGGAGCCTCTGGGAGTCGTCACTGCACTGTGCCAATGTGCCTGAGACAAACCGCTGTGGTGGTTTGGACTTTAGTGGGAAGCCGCAGCTGCCCCGGGGCAGATTTTACAGCCTGCTCTGCCGCCAAGCACAGTCACAGTTAATCAGCGGATTGATATTATTTTTCCATTTTTAACATATAACAAAAAAGATTCACAGCACAGCACATCAACACTTTCGCCGTGATGAGTTTATAAGTGCTTTCAGGGACCAAGCACAGTGGTCTCATTTTGACCCAAAGAGCTGCTTTTACACTTTCTCTGTACACTGGGGCAAGACAAGTAAAGAGCAGTTGTAGCCCCTTAAACACACAACTTGCTGTTACAAGTACTGCTAATGGTAACTTGGTCCGCTTCACCAAAGAGCCTGAGTGTGGAGGAAAAAATGAGTCTACGGGCATTTGGCCATAGATGGGACGAATCCATTCACGTTGGCCCTGAGCAGTGGGCGAGTGTCCCAACTACCAGAAGCCCTGCTGCCCCGGAGGTCTCTGAGAGGGAGGGGCTCAGGGCATGTTCAGTAGACACAAACTAACCGGGGGTAAGTTTTTCTGATACAAAGCAATTTGAAATTGGCTTGATTTGTTTAAAAAGAAAATCCATCATTGTATTTTTAATGACACAATGCCTCAGAGCCTGTTGTAGATGCAGCCATGAGGCGGATGGACACCAGGACTCACGGGCCTGCAACTAACTTATTTCTATTGCACATGGACACATTTTGAATACATTTAGAATATTCTCTAGATGCCTACAGTCCGCATATTTACAGATGAAGTGAATTATTAATGAAGATCAGCAATAAAGCATGCTCTACATTTGAGTCGCTGGGGAAACCTGTCTGGAGCAGTGTGCGCTGGAGAACATCTCCAGATCTGGTACTGGACTTGGTCAGGACTTCGGCTGGAAGATTTTAGTGATGGTGCATGTTTTGGGTTGATGGGGGAAACCGGAGCCTGGAGGAAATCCACCAAGGAAAGAACCTCTGGACAGAAAGGCCCGGGACGCAAACTTGAAGAAGCAACTTACTGTGAGCCAAGAGGGCTAACCACTCTTTATTCTTTATTGCATTTTTGATGTATTTACGTCGCTGTCTTTGTTATAAAACTATCTTGTGAGTGCTTTAGAGGCTGATTATCACAATAAAACTATGATTTATTTTTATTTTTACCGAATAGCCACGAATAATTGTATAACAACCCGAACCTGTTTAAACTTTCTGTCATGTACATGATAAATGTCTGAGGAGATTCGTTCAAACCACATTCATTGAGTCGTTCTCTGAAGTGTGGAACAGCTCAGGAACTTCAACTTAAGTTTAATGTTTTTATGACTTTCTGAACATAATTCATCTGCAAAAACTGCTCATCAAACAATTTAGCGCCATTTCTACTCACACTTGACGTTGGCGCAGCGCACCTGGCTGAGGTTGACATGGCAGCGCGCGCTCTTCCCACGGTGCTTAGCCTGATATTACAGTCCCAAACACAAAACACGTTTATTTGCCATATCTGGACTTCAAAGAGACACATGTCAGTGCGCTGATTGTTCCCGCTGAACCGCTCCATGGCTGCGCTGTCCCACACTTGTCACACTCTCTCTCTGCCCTCCTCCCTCTCTATGCCTCCCTCTCTCTCTCTCTCTCTCTCTCTCTCTCTCTCTCTCTCTTCTCTCTCTCTCTCTCTCTCTCTCTCGCGCTCCTCTCCTTTTCTGGGGGGAACAAAAAGACATCTGAGCTTTGTTGATGCGGAGCTGAGCGAGTCGAGGAGCACTATTCGGTTTCACAGTTCGCTCTGACAGCAGCGGCAGGAGCGATCGTAGTTGAGGACGAGCGAGCGCGCAGGAGGCATTTTTACGCGCAGCCGGTTTGGGACGCGGCGCGGCACCGGGACGTGTTCCTTTGGAGACGGGAACACTTTGGGGAAGCCTGAAGCGCGCACGTCCCGCGGAAAGTGGAGTTTTTGATTGGACTTGTTCACGTTTTAACGCGATTATTGGAGGAAAGCCGTGACGCGCGGACTTGTCTCGTTTTTACGCAGGACTAAATCGACAGCCAGTTATTTTTTTTTTTGTAACTTTTTTTTGGGGCTGAATTTCGGAAGCACTGCTTGACTTTGAAAAAAGAAAAAAATCAAAACAAACTATATGAGAATAACCTGTGGCGATATTTACTCATTAAAAAGCAGTTTGAGACAAGACCGAACAGGTAAGTGGTGTAAAAAAAAAAAAAAAAAAAAAAAAAAAAGAAGAAGAAGAAGCGTCCTGGAAAAACTGGCTTCGTTTCATTATTAAGAGAGTTGCAATGCAGAGAGAGGAAGGAGAGGAGGGTTTTACGCGCCGCTCGCTCTGGAAGTGTGTGGTTTTTATTTTGGGTCAGACAAACGCCACTTAGGTCTGAGACGCGCTCGCAAAAAGGTTAACAAGTGGAGTCCAAATGTGCGCCTATTTCTGGGATTTTCCGTAAAAACTCTGACAAAAAGTGACAGATTGGAATGATTTCGTGGAATCACAGCGGAATTTGGCCTAAGGTTAAGTTTATGTTTAGTATTGTGTAATAAACCTTGGGTCAGATTTGTGCTGTTTTGTCCTTCTGCTGTGGCTTTTACGTAATTTTAGATCTCGTGCGATAAAACATGGTTTAGTTCTAGTTTAGACCTTGGGTTGTGACCCCTTGACAAATCCTGATTTAGGGGGGGTTCTTAGTCCTTGTTTGGCCCTGGTTTCAATCATTTTTTACTGTCCAGACCAAGTTTAGTCCGGCAAAGTTTTGTCGCTGTTTTGTCCTTGGATAGCTCTGATGTGGATTTTACTCCTAAAAGTCCTGCTTTAGTTCTAGTTTAGATCTTCGACTGTGGTTAGAACCGCTTCACAAATGAAATAGTCACTGTTTAGGGTTTACTTAGACCTTGTTTAGCCATGATTTCCATATTATTTTGTTTTATCAGTTTTAGTCCAGTTAAGTCTGAGTTTTGTTGCATTTGTGTCTTTGGACGTGGATTTACACTCAATATATATATATATATAGATTCATATCAGACCTAGTTTAAGATACGTTTGAGTTTTAATAATTTAGATTTTGTGAGATAAGACCTGTTTTAGTCCGAGTGTATGATTTATTTAAACCTTTGCCCTGGTTTCAGATGTGCCCAGACCATGTTTTGCCCCCTTATACCACGTTCTAGCCCGAGGTTATGTTTTTGTTTAGACGTATAATCACAACTACTACTAGAAAAAGTATTTAAAAAGTGAAAGTAAAGTAGTGTCAAATCTTGATAAAGAATTGTGTTCATTTTGGGTCAAAAGAAGCAAGTGAATTGATTTGATTGTTTGTTTGTTTTTCTCGTCATTTAGATCGATATATTTTTGTTTGCCCAATGCAGGGACTTGAACTCAAACCCTTCTGGCAGGATGTCACCATGAACGATGAACGTGCTAAAAATAACCCCCTCAAACCCTGTGGAAACTACCATCTACTTTTCAGCCCAGTTCATAGATGTAGTAGAGTAGAAAGTACAGATACTTGCTCTTAAATGTAGAGAATGAAAAATATCCTTTGTAAAATTGTGTCCATTTACTTTTGTACTTTCCACCACTACTACTACTACTACTGCAACAACAACAACGACTACAACTTCTGTGACTTCATTCATTACTGCTTGAGCCCCCTCTGATCCTGGTTTAGTTCAAGTTTGTGGCTAGTTGAGTCCTCAGTGTTTTGACTCCTTAAGCACTTTGAAATCTGTTTGACATCGCGGATTAACCCTTTTGTTAACCCATATTCTTCTTGGTCGTGTTTAGTCCTGTTTTGGACTTGTTTGGATCCTTGGAATTAGCTGAACGTCCGTGTTTAATCCTGGGGTCACTGCTGGTCACATTTGGCACGGTACAAATGAATTTCATCCGATGTTTTGGTTTTTCATGGTTTTTAAGGCTTCATTTTTTACTACTTTAAATTGGATCCAGTTTAGTCCTAGTTTAAAGTGCGTATGACAGGTTTTTATTATTATTATTATTATTTTTACTTTTTTTGGTGGGATAATACTTGTAAATATAAAAGATAGTTTTACGCCAGTCAGGTAGCATTTTGTGTAGAAAAATATGTTGAAAATGACAGAGAAACATGTACACTTTTGTACTGGAAACCTTTTCATACCTTTAGCTTTACCTCTCGTATCGTGTTTTATAAAGTTTTGAGAGTTGGATTAAACATAAAAAATTTAAGACTTTAACCAAGCGATCAATTTCATTTTGGTAAAAATTCTAGTACGCTTGCGGCGGCTGCTAATTGTTAGCTTAAAACACAATAAAAAATAAAAAAAAGATGTGGTTTGGAGCTTTCTGTTGGCAACACCTTGTAAGATACGTTCATAAATATCGATACAAATACGCAAAATTAACTGTACACTTGCAATGAATGGTTTTAAAGTAAGTAAGTAAGTAAGTAAGTGTGCAAAGGGTTTCCGGTATGAAAGGGGCACTGACAAAAACATTTCTCAAATCCTTTAAACATTCATTCAACTAAATAAAGATCTTCTCATATATTTTTATTTGTCAAATAATAACTTCTGTGTACATTCGAGGAGTTTTAGGCTACAATGTTATGGAATTTCCCAGTGTGATGTCACGATTCTGAAGTAAAGAAGAAGTAAAATGATAAACTTAAAAAATTGCTAAACTGGGATAAAATGTGTTGTTTTTTTATCATTTATTCCCTGCAAACACTTCAAAAAGGATGTTGGAGCCCTGTTCGACACTTGTAGAAGTCCAGATTTAGCCCGCGGCCCACCTGTTGACCACCCGGACGTTCCTTCCTCACATAACCCAAGTATCTGACATGCTTCTTGTTTGTTGCCTCTGTTGTTCTGAAGGAATCCGGGCACTGGATTGCGGATCGTGTGTAAAAACAGCTGTATTCCTCCACGTGGCTCGCCGTTCGGTTGCGTATGGATCATTCATGTGTGCCTCGGACGCGCAGCTCGCGGCGGGCTCTGGACAGACTCGAGGCCCTGTGACCGTGGCGCAGGAGACGTCATGACAGAGCGCAGCAGCGGATGGAGGGGCGAGCGCGGCGTGAGGAGGCGGCGAGGGGCGAGCGCGGAGAAGCGCACGGCAGCGGCAGGTGAGCCCACTTTTTACGCACTGTGCCATTTACGGCTTTTGGTGTGGCTTTTTGAATTGTGCTGTTTTGACTGAATTAAACCGCTGCTTAAATGGTTTTCAGGCCCTTTTGTATCAGTGGGAACATTATAATCAGATAACCCAATAATTAGATCTGATTTTGGGTGGGGTTTTTTACATGTACAAGAGAAACTCCTCACCAAATGTTACTCATACATAAGCAGTGTTTTCAGTCAGTCTTTACATGGATTTTATTGACACTCCAGTAATTGGTGAGCATGACTAAGTAAATGTCTCACAGCAGGAGGAGGTTACATGCTGGCAGAGGCGGACAGGTGTCACAACACGATGGGGGTCCAAGTGGGCATTCTAAGAAGTCACAGCGGCTTGGAATTTAACATTATTTTCAGCATTTTTAGGAAAAGCTTGTTTCCATGGAAAGGTTCTTGCATTCTTGCACACAGAATGACATTATTATGAACATTACACATTCTGATATTATTATGAACATTACACATTATGACATTATTATGAACATTACACATTATGACATTATTATGAACATTACACATTATGACATTATTTATGAACTTACACATTATGACATTACATTATGAACATTACACATTATGACATTATTGTGAACATTACACATTATGATATCATTATGAACATTACACATTATGATATTATATGAACATTCACATTCTGATATTATTATGAACATTACAACATTATGACATTATTATGACATTACACCATTATGACATTATTATGAACATTACACATTATGACATTATTATGAACATTACACATTATGAAATTATTATGAACATTACACATTATGAATTATTATGAAACATTACACATTAATGATATTATATGTAACATATTACACATTCTATATTATTATGAACATTACACATTATGACATCATTATGAACATTACGACCATTCTTGAACATTACACATTATGAACATTAAACATACATTCTGATAATTATTATGAACATTACACATTATGACATTATTATGAACATTACACATTATGATATTATTATGAACATTACACATTATGACATTATTATGAACATTACACATTCTGATATTATTATGAACATTACACATTATGATATTATTATGAACATTATTATTATGAACATTACACATTCTGATATTATTATGAACATTACACATTATGACATTATTATGAACATTACACATTATGATATCATTATGAACGTTACACATTATGACATTATTATGAACATTACACATTCTGATATTATTATGAACATTACACATTATGATATTATTATGAACATTATTATTATGAACATTACACATTATGATATCATTATGAACGTTATACATTATGGCATTATTATGGATGTTACACAAAATGATATTAATACATTAGTATCATCTTTAGTCATATGATAAAAAAGGTCTGTTTGTTTCCTTGTCCCCATCAGCCGTTGCGTTAGTAAACAGCACTTGAGGTTAAACATTGTTCTTCTCATATCCTTTGGTGTTTTCTGCGTTTGGGACGTTTTCCCTGTAGGGGGCTTTGTTATCACCCAGATGCCGGCCCTATTTAGTTGGGCTGGGGACAAAATCGAAATTATATTTAGAACCGTGAATTAAATGTTTTGTCTTTTCAGTTAGAAAAAAATTACTTTTTTTTTACCCCACATAAGAAAATGATACAGTTGTTTTTGGTTTGGCCCGTTTCTTTCAGTTTCGGAGCCGTCCTGATGTGTCGACAGTGAAATTGGAGCGCTCAAGAGTGAATCTGCTTACAGTAAACCTGATCTGAGGCCAGATAATCACTTCTGAGTGGTCTCAATTGGGTCACCCTCCTCTGTCAACTGTCAAAATGACCTATGTTCGTTGTCTCCCTTCAGTCAAGTCTAGTATGCTGACAGAGTGTACTTTTCTGCTGCTTTTATGCAAATCTGGGCATGACATTCTTTGGCCAATCCTTACCACAAATTAGCAATTCCACACCAACTTTGTCTACATTCTTCCTGTTGTTTTTATGTCTCCGTGCACCTGCCAAATGTGCTTGGGCCTGACCCCGCGGTTTGGGCGGAGTGGAGAGGGGGGCTGCAGAGAGACGTCTGGTTTGGGCCGATCTGTGCGCTTTATGAAGTGATGTTAAAAATGATTCATGGAGCGCTGTGTTTACAGGGTGCGAAGATTGAAGCAGGAAGACACGCGCTCATAAATGGACATACGCCAGCCTCATGTGAACGTATCAGGGCCAATTAGGAGAGGCATCAGTCAGGTTCAGGCTGTTTGTGGAAGTGGGCAGTCTGTTTTGAATACGTGGTTCTTGCTTTTGTTACTTTAAATTCTTTAAAAGCCCCAACGCTTAACATTTTAGATAAAAATAGACTGAAATAAAAGCATGTATTTTAATTTTGGCTGTTTTTATGGCACAAAACTTCAGGATGCATGTTTTTCTACAAACCTGACTCGTACTTGGACTGGAGGAGCCTAATCCTGCTTGTTTCCCTCGAAATATTTGGCTGTAATATTCTGCAGTATGGCATAAAACCTATTTCCATTTAGAAGGATGGTTTTAAAGTTAGAAAAGTTACAAAGTGCCCACTGTTGCGCATGTTACCATGAAAAGGAATATCCTACATTTTCAGTTTGACAGTTTTAAATGTTATGCTTCGTCCACATGCAGCTGGAGAAATAGAATGGAAATACTTTAAAAAGGCTTTCATCATGCTTCAATATTTATCCAAGATTTATGCGTGTGACATCGTATCCTAACAACCTGCTGCCCTAATTTCCTTAATATAAGATCTTCTGGGAGCGTCCAATTTCAGCTTGTGGTTTCTTTTTCTGTTTTTCCAAACTTCATATCCACGACCAGAGCCCTCTGCTCATAAAGGCCCATAATATCCCTGCATTACGCACATTTATGACCTGTCATTTCAGCCCGTTGTGGTTGGGTCTGAAATGAGGCGGAAACAGAGGCGATGAGAAGGCGAGACTCTCTTGGTGGGCCGCGGAGTTCAATATCAAAGTCCGACCGCAAGCAGGGTCTATTTCCCCAAACGCTGTAGGGGACGAGGCACAGTTACCTGTTTGTAGAATCCATACTTAAAAGGATGGACTCTTGATGGTGACGTTCAATGTGGGTATTGTTAAAGGGGACCTATAACAGGGGGCGTTTGTTGCACTGTGGGGGTCCTTGGCAAAATGTGATATGGGGGGCCATTTGTCTACTGTAAGAGAAAGTTATACATTTTGTGGTCAGCAGCGTGTTTTATTAGGGACAGGGTTTGGTGTGGGTGAAAACTGTTTGTTGAGTCTTTTAGCATCAAGTTAGCATTTAGCCCACAGCTACCGTTAGCATTCTTGGATATTTCTACAAATTTGGATAATCAATCGTTGGACCGCGTTATTCTTCTCCATGTTTTTGTGTCTGTATTTGGTACAAGCTAACTCTTAAAGTCTGCGTTTGAACAGTGGGAGACAGAGCAGCTAATGCATTTTAATGGGTTAAAATGGCGTTCTATGGTCCAAAATATTATAAATAAATATTTTTTTAATTTTATCACCCAAAAAAAAGTTGTTGCACTCTTTGTTTATTAGCACCATTTTCGGTGGTATTTTGCTGTGGTCATAATCACACAAGCTATTTATAACCTTTGCCAAACAACATTATTTGACATTGAATCTGGCACTGTGGCCCCCTGGTGGTTTGGGGAGGTCTGTACATGTGCATTGTTCATAGCTAGAAGTGTCTCTGCGACCCATTTTGTATTGGTATTTTACATGTTGTAGAAATGCTTTTGAATCCCGTTTTCTTTCATAAGCTGCACGGCTTGTGTCAACATGATGCTAACAGATAACAGATAAAACCCAAACACTAGTGCTATTAACATGTGTTAACATGAAACAAATATCACCAGCAGGTATGTTTTAGGGACATTTTGGCACATCACAACGTTCTAAACTGCCCATAGTTTGAAATGAAGATGGAGGACATGTTGGAATTCTATATCATCAAACGTTTTAACCTGGTTTGTGGCACATATCACAGCGCCTGTCCACATGAAACACGACTAAAACTAACATAGGGAAAGCATACATTTATTTTTACTTCAAAAAGACTTCATCAGTCGTAGATTCTCCCTTATTTCTTTCCAAAACACTGAATCTCCCACAGAGTTTTAAAGGCCCCAAATAATGACATCCAATTCTAGAATGTCTCGAAAACAACTAACAACTTATTTAGCGTACTGTTTCCCCTTGAAGTATTTGGGTGCACGCAGTCAGTGGGCTGTGTGTATTTGATGGATGGACATGCAGATGTGACTCATGCTAACTCTAATAGTGGGACATTCTTGTGGTGTGACTCAGCGCCCCTTGACTCAGCCGGACTCACAAAACATCCTCCGGGCCAAAGCTGTCTGCAAAGATCAAAAGTGACAGTCAGGTTTGGACCAGTTAGTCATATACTTGTTAATGTGGGTTTGAACATATGCTACAAGTCATAAAAATATATACAGTACATTCGTGTTGTAATTGGTTGGACTGGAAAACACAAATGAGCGCAGCGGTCTAATCAATGTACCACCTGATTTTCTGGTAATTGTCCCATTGCCTCAATTACCAGTGCATTTGTCCAATTTCAAATGTATGGCTACATTTGATTTAAGTCCAAAGTTGTTTCAGTCCAGTGGCAGCTTCATTTCCGTCAGTCTGCCCCAGGTCAGCTGTGGCTACAGGTGTAGTACACAACTACTATATAAGAAGATTTATTAGAGAACTGAAAAGAACACATTTAAAACTCGACCTTTCAAAGATGTTTTCATGCCGCAGCTTTAGTCCAGTGACATCATTGTTTATTTACACTTTTTATTCAGGTTGATTATTTTTATTCTATTTTATGGTTTTAAGTTTTTATGGTTTAGGGGTTTTGCTTTATTTATTATGTTAACTAGTTCATTTCATTTTACAATGTGCAGGATTTAGGATACGACTTTTGTTTGTAAAATTTTCTTTCGAAATAAAGTGGATGGAGGAAAATGGGAAAAAAAATTGCATTTGGACTTAATCTAAAAATGGAAACTTTTGATCACCTCTGGACTAAATGGGACTTTTATTTTGGACTTGTGGTGTCTTAATTTCATTTTGATTCTTTCTTGAAAGTGATGAAAATAAAAGATGCAGAAGAAATAGAAAAAACATAAAATAAAGTGGACTGAATTGGAAGTGTCTTGCCAAAGTAAACAAATTGGGCAAAAAAAGTTGCCTATTTTGACCGCAAAGTGTTATCTAAATTAGACAAGTCTCTCAAGCTTGTTATTTAATTGGAGTAGCTAATTGTATTTGGACACAACCACACGCTGTGCAACCGAACCGACTTGAACTCTTAAACGGAGTCTTCATTTTCCGTCGGATCAGTTGCTAAAGTTGCAGCCTTCATCCAAGACGGTAACTTTAGCCACTTAGCTAATGGTTTGGCTAATCTGTCAGCTGACCATCAGTCTGGTGCTCACCGCTTTTACAGCGTTAAACCATTAAACTAGTGGTGATTTCACTCAATCAAGCTACTTAGAAAAAGCCAATGAAACAAGAGCGTGAGGTGCGATTTGTTTCAGTGAAAGTTAGTGATGCAGTGAAGGAGGAGAATTATATATTTGTTTTAGGATTATGAGTTTTTCTTTTACTATTTTGTGTGAAGATCCATTTGGCCAATATCTTTGGGGAATATCCTGATGACAATATTTAGACAATACTATAAAAATTTATCAAATCTGACTGTGAAATAACCACAAAAAGATCACTTTCCACCAGGGCTACTAAATGTTCCTGAAGGACAGCTTTGTGGGGCCGTGACCTCTGGGCCGGATATGTGCACAGCTCATCAACACATTTGACACAGTTTGGGGGTTCCAAAAATATCCCCAACCACCTTAAATTATAGTGGTGACCAAAGTGCCTTCCAATAAAAATAAAGGCACTACGGCGGCATAAAACCATAACACAATACAATCAACTGTGCAAACCATCAAACAAACTACAAAATAAGGCTCACAACATTACGAGTGTTAAAAAAACATTTTGGGTGGAACGCTCCATGCATGGTCAGGAGCTTTCGAGTCTTAACATCTGTGGTCTGCACCTCTTCCTTTGGCCACCTTATTATTCCTGCAGGGTCTGATCACTGGCAGGGCGGAGCTGTTCTTGCTATTGCGCTGGCTTCTTAGGACCTCGTTGTAGGTATTTGGCTGTTGCCGCGTTCCTTGTTACCTCTTCGAGGTTGCCATTTGCCTGTGGTATTCCAAGGTACTTGTTACCACATCCTCAATGCTCTTGTTCCTTCTGGGAGTGAGACCCCTTCTGTGTGGACGACATTCCCTCTCTTTGTCACCAGCCGACTGCACTTCTCAAGCCCGGGTAATATCCCAACGTCAGCGCTGTAGATCGTGGTCGTGTGGATCAGAGCGATGTCTCGCTCGCTCTTAGCGTGCAGCTTGATGTCATCCACACAGAGGAGGTGACTGACCACTCCTGAGTCATTATCCATAGCCAGTCTTGTTGATTATTTGGCTGAACAGCAACAGGGACAGGGCGTCTCCTAATTCATTTATTGTTAACGACATACTCGATACTCTATTGTTTGTCCAAAACATTTAAAGTAATGTTACTCACTTTTCAATACATTTCTATCCAGAAATCCTGTTTTAGCTTTCAGCAGTGTGACTATGGTTGTGTGCCTTTTCCATCCATACGTTTGCTAACCCTTAGCCTTACTTGCCGTCCTCAGCGTGTTGTAAAAGCTAACATACCACCATCGAATTCTTGGGCTTCACATGCCGAACAGTTTGTCTATTCTTACATCCAAACTCTGGCCTCTTTGCCCTGTGCTCCTCGTCTATGTCAAGTGTTTACTCAGCGTGTCCGTGGGGCTTTGACATCTCCTGACACATGTCACACCTCCAGCTGACTACATTTCCCAAGATGCCTTTCAAAGCGGTGCCAGCAGGTCTTAAAACTACCAAACTAGCATGTCTCCCTCTCTCGCACACACACACACACACACACACACACAGACACACACGCCTCCTGATCGCACGGCATCTCGCACTCTGCCGTCACGCCGCCACAGCTTTCACTTCCTGCAAAGGTGGGAGGTCAAAGGTCGGCGGGGTCACGGCGTGGCTGCTGCTTCCCCATGTGTGGTCTGGTTTGTTTTAACTGGCCTGTGGATTTTACGACTTATGGCTGTTCCCTGTTGGAGTTGTCCAGGCTTAGTGCCAGTTTGTCACTCAAAATGATGACAATTTGAGCATGTTTTAGTTAGAGTTTTTAAAGTTTTCAGGGACTTGGTGGTGGGAAAATATTCGTTTTCTCTCCCAGCGGTCTTAATTACTGTAGTGCTGATTGGCTCCACAGTTGGCAATGTAGTATTTTTATTGCCTGACCACACGCCCCACTACATCCTGTTCAAATGCAGAAGGAAATGGACAATAAGGGGGCATCCAAAAACATCTCCTCTCCAGGGACGGTCCGACCACTGTCACTAATTTGTAGCACGTGTTTTCCAAATGATAAAGACACTTTTTTCAGTTTTTTATGAGGTATAAAAATACATCTGCAAGACTTTCTGACTTCGACAACTCTCGGAAAGGTAAACCCGATAAAGCCATTCTGTTTGAGGGCATGTTATTGTAAATTCCACGTATGTTTAAATAGTGCTGGACTTCTTGACCTGGGTTTGCTGTAGTTGTAAAGGTTGTCAATAAGAAGTCTATAAAAAGAGGTCAGGCTAAAGTTAGCGCGGGTCAACAAACCAGCGCTCAAAGCACCGCAAACGGCAACGACTGTAATGTTAGACTGTTTGTGGAGAGCAGGGCAGGTGTCTATTGACTTTGTGAATCATAACTTACGCGGAAACTCCAGCTTGCATAATAGTTCTTAAAGATCCTGTATTATGCGGGACATAGTAAGTTAAATCGACTTGAACCATGTTATTTACTCACTGTTTTGAGGGTGATTCATAACGTTTATTCCTCTGCAATCAGTGCGACATGTAGGATTCAGCAGCATCATGCAGCCATTTTCTCACAATGTTTTCTTTATTCCCTGGTGATAAAAATCAAATCGTGATCTCAATCCTGTCATAATCTGTCATTCATTTTGGTCAAATTGCACCTTGTGATTCACATGTTTTGCTTGAAAGTGCTGAAATATACCTGCAAATGTCTTGGTCGAGGTTCAAGTATTGCACAAAACATGAATGTGTTTTGAGCCACACTACAAGACAAAAGCATGATGTCTTCTCTAAGTACTTTTGAACATTAAGATGATAATATTTTTTGATGATTTGGATTCCCAGGCCAGGCTTAAAACCCCTTAAACTTAGGACTTTTTCTTTATTAATTCCATTTTGTCTACCATCTTATGAAATGGAACCCTCCAGCTGCTTGATCTGCTGTACATACAAATAAAGCTGTGACCCTCTTATTTCCAGTCAAATCAATCATTCTGGGAAGCATCAGGGTCAGTTTGTACTTCAAACCCACAAGTAAAAAAACAAATTTGACTTTTATATGGATTCCGCCTGGACATTTTTGCTTTATTTCAAGTTCCTAAAACAAATTATTTGTGAAGTTACCTTCAGCTTTTAAAACAGAATTGTCCAAATCCAATAAGTGCTCAAACTGGTGTCAATCAGCCCAACCAGCTTTACTGAGTCTCAGCTTCACAAAGGCTCCAGCCAATTGTTTGTGCTCCAGAGGGTTCAGGAACAGCTCCAGTTTTAAAAGGGGCTCATCACTCCCAAAAGGGGTTAAAATGTCTTTATTTTTATTATCATTTGTGTATTTGGTCAGGACAGTGCATGAGAATGAACATACTTGACACATGACACGCTGGACTGTTGCCATGGGAGTTATTTGCATCCGCTGTCCCACATTCACTCCCACAAACACACGCTCACTCATACGGACACTGGAGGCCAGGTGGGTGAGGGGTCTTGCCCAAGGACACACCTACAGTTTGCACTACCGCTCGCCCCCCAGTGACACCTGACCATTTCCAGTGGTCTCCCATCCAAATGTACAATGATCCACATGACACTGCAATAGTCCTGTCCGGTGTAGACCATTTTTAGTCATTGTTTGGTTCTTCTTACACCTGCTACAGTCCCTGTTCAGACCTGACTTTGATCTGACAGATGCCCAGGGGCTGACTGACAAAGGAAAGGCTGCCAAGTCTAACTAATCAGAAAAGTTCATACAATGTCAGTCTGATCTAGTGGTATGACAGCACTAGCCTAACCTACAGTGCATATTTGTAGTTCCCTGTATTTGTAGTTCTTCCTCCCATCCGACGTTTCGTGTGTTGACTCTCTGCAGGATGTACCTCCAACTTTATCTCGATCGAGCGGAGATGAGGGGGTTTCAGGTGAGGTTGTTGGTCAAATTGGAACTGTCGCTGCAGTTCTTTGGCATAAATAAAAGGTATGACATGTTAAAAGTATTTATATGTTTTATATGTTTTTTACCATCTTTAAAAGTAGTATTGGTTAAAGCCATGTGGTGGATTTTAGATAGAGGAGGAGGTGACTATGGTTTTTTACATTTTGTATTGCATTGTTTGTTTTAGGGAAATCAAATTGAGCTTGTTTTTACAATACAACTTTATTTATTTTTTTATTTAAAACAAAAAACCACATTGAACAAAACACGACAAAAGAGAGAACAAGAGACAAAATAAAAAAATAAAAGTAACACACACACACACACTCCAAAAGTATCCACTTATCGTGTCCATGGCAGGAGTTTTGAGGCCCATGTACATAGTTTTGAAATCCAGTGTGATGTCAAAAACAGTCTGCAGCGCTTTATTGACCTCAGTCCAATATTTCTGAGCAGCACGACAGTCCCAAAAACATGACATTACACATTTACTAACAATTAAAATAATAACAACAAAAATATCAGTTTTCTAAAAGAGCTTAACATTTGATTCAGGTGCAAAACATTCATACACAGGCAAACTGGGTGAAGGGACTTGCCCAAGGATACAACCACATGCCCTTGGTTGGGCTTTTGGGTTGGCGGGCAAATGCTTTAACCAGTGAGTTACTTCAGCGGCTCGCCTAATAATATGTAAATGTGTAGATTGTATTGTTTTTTGTAGAAATTTAGATTTTCCACTCCACAGAGGTTGGAATCAAACGCCAAAAAGCTCACAATACTTTGGAACGAATGCTGTTTAGTATTTAGCAAATTAGGAGGAACATGGACAAGTGAAAATATGTATGACGATGAAGTATGACGACACGATCCAGAGGTCTATTGAGCTACATTGGGAAATGATAAATGATGTATTCAGGGACCAAAACTACAGCCGAAGTATATAACTAAAATGATACAAAGTCAGAGAGAGTTTTCAGTCGGCAACATGAAGCTAACTGAAAGTTCTGTGAGGTTCTATGAGGTATGCCATATGCAGGGGAGCCCGGGGCATGATGTCACACTGGGGAAATTGTCACAAACTCAGAATGTTTGATCGAAAAAGTGAACTAGCAGATTTGCATGTTTTTATGGTCTGCCCTTCTGTCCTGAACATGAACTCCTTTTTGGCTGTATCTGTGGCAATGTGGTCATAACATATTTGAACATATAACTTTATTGCAAGAACAAATGAATCTGATCAGATTTAGTCACTGTAGCCGCGTTCCAGACAAGCGCAGCCGGAGGGTTCGAGGCGGTTGTCACGATCACAGCGGAGCAGGTTGTCACACAGTTAACTCCCCTTTGTGAAACTCAACAGCACCCTATTCATTTAACGACGTTCACATATGAATAATTGGACTTTCCTCGTGTCACAGCCTCCCGACCTGTGCTCGAACCCTGTGTTAAAACTATGGCTGTGAACAATATAGAAAGATGGAACTCAAAGACCAAAACTACCTGAGATGTTGCTCTTTCATTTGGTCTATATTCTTCTACGCTGTAAAAAGTTCTGTTGTATTAAGAAAGCAGAACTGCCCCCAAATTATATAAGTGCAATTCTAAAAAGACGGAGAGCGTTTTCAATCTATAAAAGCGGCTCTATTTTTCTCCCGTGCTGCTCTCGACTCTTCCATGACGGTTGATGTATCCGTTTTCCCTATTGGCTGTTAACAGACAAACACAGCCTGTTTGCGAGGAGGGACTTTTTTCTCCTCCGCGTTCCCATTGAGTGAGATTGATTATGCAACCCCAAAGTGCCACGGGGCAACTCCAATCTGGAAATACTTAAAGTACGCTGCGAACCATGTTGATTCCTCCGGGCCAGATTGGAGGAGGCATGATCTGACAAAAAAGAATTCCAATTTGTTAGATGTATTCCTTGGGACAAATACTTCCCATGCTACTTCTTCCTCGCAATCTTGTAAGCGACGATTTTTGATCTCGAGAACAAAGCGACGATTAATACTTTGAAAACCCACTGATCAAGCGCGTTTTGGGCTTTTATCGGCGCAATCAACCAGTTTTAAAACAAGAATGCAGTTACTTTTGATACCGTGAGTGGTGTTCTTTGCGAAATTAGCAGGTCGTGTCCATAAATCATGCCTGGCTTTGAACTGCGCGGCTGCGGGTGAGTTTGTCTGGGGCGGTTCTGGGGTAGTGTGGGCCTAATTTGGAGGAACAACAACACAAGAGGGGGGCAGCGAGAGGTCGTTCCTGCAGAGAGGGGGAGTGAAGGATGTCTGAAGTGAAGGGTGGAAGTGGCTGTTCCCAAGTCTGTGCCAGAAGCGATAGAGCAGAATCTGTCGTGCCCGGTTCGACTGCTTCTGTGGGCTGCAGTGTCAGCTAGCACTTTTTTGTCCAGATCCCGTTAACTCTCTTTTAGTCCAGCGGTGGAAGTACTCTTTCTAAAACTAATTTCGAAACTAGAAACACATTTGAGCAAGTATTGATCCCCAAAAAATCCCCCAGTGGTCGGGAACCCCTGGCATAGACCTGTTTATGAAGATGTCCACATAAATGCCATAACACAAACATTTAAGACATTTTACTATCCCCAAGAGAGTGAGTTATTCACAATTTCATCATCACGACCACACTGCATATGTTTCATATTTTGTGAAGCACAGAAGACACAAAACATTTCTTCCTTCAAAGCGGTTTTTGTTGTTTAATATGAACCACGTGCAGCTTGAAATACTTTAACAATATATTTTATCTGAGGAGAAAACCCTGCTTCACTACTGTTGGACTGGGAAAATGCAAACAGCTCTTGTCAATATGGTCCACAAAGAGAGCTGATTTACATCAAGCACAAACACTTTTCTCCACTCATCAGCCTCTGTCATGCTCTGAGTGAGTGACAGGCGAGTGACAGACCAATCACAGGGAAGTGTGAACTCTCAGAGACAATATAATAATATGTAATCTGTGATAAATCATAAAAAAGGAAAAAAAAGCATATTTTCCAATTCCATACATTTTCAGGGATTTCCATGTATCTTAAGATCGCCCTCTCTGACCATGTCCGTGAGCCTTTCATTTGATCTCTTTGTTTCTTTTAAAAATGTGAATATTATTGCCATCCCAATTCGGATCAATGTGTCAAAAATGTTTTTTAAAATACGATTAATATAATAATGAATGACCCTCTTTTGTGGTCCACATTTGTGAATGTGATGTCTTGCTTGTTGTTGAATAACTCCAACCCCAGTTTTAGCCGTATTGGTTTTGATTCAGTTCCTCCGTTCATCTTCTTCGGCTTATCCGGGGCCAGGTCACGGGGGCAGCAGTCAAAGAGGGGATTCCCAGACTTCCCTCACCCCAGACACTTCCGCCAACTCCTCCGGGGGGGATCCCAGGCCAGCCGAGAGACATAGTCCCTCCAGTGTGACCTGGGTCTTTCCCGGAGCCTCTTCCTGGTGGGACATGCCTGGAACACCCCCCCAGAGAGGCGCCCAGGTCCTGCCCATACTATTCATAAGACAGTGTTCATCTCACACATTAAACACTGACAAAAACGGATGTCGGAAATAAGTCTCACTAAGCCCCTCCTCTGTTGTGGCCAAAGGGTAAAACTGAAGCCAAACACACACGGATCAACAAAAAAAAGACTACTAATTGAACTGTATGCACTAAGGGGCTGTTTGCTTTCTCGGGCCCCTTAATAGTCAGTGGGCCCCAAGGATTTGCCTGCTTTGGCAACTGGCTAACAACACCCCTGCTTCCAAACGTAACCTATTCACCTTATTACTGCATGTCCCACAAACTCCAAATCCAACTCTTTTATGGAAGCCTGTGTTGTGGAAACATGGTTCGCTTACCCATCAGCACAGCCTGAGAAAGAGCCATGGCATGGGTGTGTTTTGACTAGCTCCTCTGTCTCCTCTGTCTCCTCTCCTCCGTGTCCACCCTGTCCTTTCTTTTGTCCAGCGTACAGCCGTTATGAGCCAGAGGAAAGTGAAACCCAAGCCCAGGATGATCGCTCCAACGCGCCTACACCGCACCGCCTTCCCATTTAAGGTTCGACTGGGCCCCGGAGCTCGCTGTGTGTCTTCCCTTTTAAAACCAACTTAATCGGACTGGAATTCGGGTTATTGGGGTCAGGGACACTGGCGAGCGGACGCACTGGGAACAGGGAGATGCACAGATGTGACGCATCAGGAGCTGTCCACAACACAGGGAAGTAATGGGAAAGGGGTTCTGTTTCCAAAATGTGGAGAAGGTGAGGAGGAGGAAGAAAAGAAACTAGTAAGCGTTTCAAATGTTGTTTTACAAGGTTAAGTCGTCGGGATTGAAAGGGAGATAAGGCCAAGGCAATAACGAGAGCTGTGGGAAGAGATTCCAGGGAAGTCTATGTTTGCGCGCTTAATATCTGTTTATTGGTTTGCTCAAAGACAGAGGAGGTTTTTTTCTTTGGCATTTTTGGAAAGAAAACTAATTGAAAACTATATAGTCTTGAAGGAACGGAACGTATTGTACCCGCTTTAACAGGAACATGTAAATGTAAAAGACAAGCAGGGGCCTTGATAACTCAGTGAGCAATTCACTGTTTTTGAAAGAAATAAGCATGAGCATGTTTTTTTGGGAATGGGCCAATAAATTCGCCAGAATAATCTTAAAGTATTTTTAACTGATAAAAATTGCACACTTTTGGACTCAATAAAAAATAAATAATTTCCCCTTCATTTTAGCTGACAGAGACGATATAGAATGTTATGGATTTGCAATATGACTATAAATTCTACCATATTTCTGACCTGATACCAAGGGTCAAATATCACGATACCAATCCGATACCGATACCAAGACATTTTGTATTAAAATGCATTGATACTAAAGAATTTGACTTTGGCATTATTATCTTTGCTCCAGCCCAGCTTGAGGTGATCTAAACATTAAATGTACAGTATATGGAGATACCATAAAAATACAGAGATAAACTAAAACATAAGCAGATGAACTACAAAATAAAGAGGTAAACTAAAATGAAAGGGAAAATAATAATGCTCGACTAAAATTAAATCAATACTTCTGGTATTGATGATCCCATCACATGCTATGGATGTTTAGAATGTCACGAGGATCCAACTTTTGCGTATTTTACTGACAAAAGGATAAAAGGATAAACTTTGGGCTTTCAGGGCTCTGTTGACCTTGTGTGCTTTCATCTCGACAACTTTAGATTTGTCACCATTAATAAAATAGCTGAGGCTGCTTTTTAACAGCATTTAACTGAGCTAACTAGAACAAATTGGTTATTGTTAGCCTTTGCAAAAGATGGACATTGATTGTTTTGTAAAGAGCTCAAATGTTTCAGATAAATAAGCGGATCCGCCTCATCAGGTCGGTTTTTTTCCCGACTTGTGCGAGCGAAAAAAAGCTTTTCCCGAGTTCTTGAGGACCACAGAGAGAGCATTAGACTCTGGTCAGTAATGATGGGAAATGATGGATTGGTTTGGGACGTAATGGCCATGACACTGGTGGTACTTAAGAGAGATGGAGAGGCTGAGGTGGCAGTGGTTCTGCTGCTGCGGTGGAGGGTTGCAGTAGACTGAGAGGTGATCTGACGAGAGGCAATAGTAGCATATCGTGTTTTGACTGACAGACACGGTTAGAATGATAAATGATGATGAATTTCTGCTTGAACTATACAAGTGAAGAAGGCTTTTTCCATAAGGGTCTTTGTAGAGATTAAGATTCTAGCTCCACGGCAACTACAGCTCCGGTCCTATCACTGTGCTTAGTGTCGTGTCTTGTGACGAGATCAGGCGAATTAGACGCTCTGCTGCCAAAGCGGACTGCGTTTCCCATGAGGCCTCAGGGCATTGTCAGCCAGGTCTGCTCCAACAGCTCCAGCAGTGTTTGGACAAGGTCACATGAGCAGCCGTTTCTGCGGGACGACGTAACATTGGCTCTTCTGCGATGTGTAGATTGTTGGCATAGTTAGTATTTCATTCATAAAGTGTCTGACTTTGAACTTGAACTATTCCATGAGCAAACTTGACTGTGCTTGTCCGTAGATCACTCGCGGCAAAAGGAGTGTATGGAAATCTGTGCGTTTGAAACACTCGTAAAAGGCTGAGCATCATTGCTTGTTCTTTTTTTTCTCTTTTTAATATCACTGAGTAAAGGTGCACTGCGGAACATTTCTTATGAAGAATCCGCCACCTGCTTGCCTCCACGGGGATGTTATTTATTGTTTCTCTGCCTGGAATGTTTTTCAATAAACTGAGCTAAACTGTGAAACTCAGACTAAAGGAGTGCATGGGGACAGAACCCAAGCGTGCGCAGAAAAACACTTTTATACGATTTATAAAACGCACTCCAGCAGGTCATTTCCTCCTGACGGATCTGCGCAGATGATCCCGTCTCACGTCACGCCTCCTCCGCTCCTCCTTCATCATGTAAGGACAATGCAAAGTGACTTATGAAGGACATTTCCCTAAACATGATGATGAGCGTGGCTGATTAACACACAGAGACCAAGGGGGGGGGGGGGGGGGGGGGGGGGGGGGCAGAGAGTCGCTGCAGCAGACACAGGCGCGCGATCTTTAATAAACATTTGAACAAAACAGAAAAGTAGTGCACGAATGCGATGGCCTTTAGTCAATATTTACACAATATATTTTACCTTCATACAAACTTCATGTCCTGCTTCTCCTTAAATAAAACCAAATGATCATCTGAGCATCTTGTGCGTTCCCGTGTGATGCTTTCAAAATGACAAAACATTAACATGAATCAATAAAACCCTATTAAATGAATCATAGACTATTATTTTATATTTCTTGCAAATATAAAGTAAAGAGCTCTGAATGCAGAAGTGTTTTTTACACATTCCCACTCGTGTATCCATCAAGTCTTTCCATTTTGTCACTGGAAAGACATTGAACCAGTATTTCTCCACAGGGATTGAACATGACTAGTTGCTACCTGTTTATCTATCACTAATAATGTCTAAATGTGACAATCCCAGTGGAATGTTAATGATAGGCGTTGGGCAAAGTGTGAAAACCTACAAAAACAACCGGCTTACAGCAGAGCCCTGGCATGAGGAGAAACAGTATTCTAAACATCCATAAAAGCAGCGAGGTGTGATGAGGAGAGGACGTCTCAAAGCCACACAGATGTTTATTACACGTCATTTGAGCAGCTGTAAAGAGCTGATCACTATAATAAAGCTGTCAGACTTTACGCCACAACATTTAGCAGCTCGTCACTGGAGCTGGCTTCACAGGATGTTATTATTTTTATTGATTTTGGTTTTGTTTAAATTTTAAGGTTCTAAAATGTTTGAAGCTTTATTGAATTGGACTTTTTTCTAACCTGGCTCACACCGGTTTGATGAGTGTAACACTCTGAATTGAGTTCTACACCTTTATCAATCTGGAAAGGCTCTCGCTGGGAGAGCGGGAGAAGCTGGACATCCATGACAAACATTCGAAGCTGATTGGGCAAAGTCACAACAGCTGAACATGCCGTGAAAACAAACTTTTGTTAAATCCAGTTTAGAGAAAAACACATCTTTCCCGTGCACAAAACACCTCTATATGCATGTTTTATATGTATTCATAAAATAGTCCATATTTTGGCCAAGATAGGTTTAAGTACTGTCAGCGTTGCCATGTTTGGTTTGTTTGGTTTGTCTGGTTTGTTTGGGCTTTGCCGTCCTGTGATTGGTCCAGTTTCTCTGGTGGCTTCAATCGCAGTGGGAGAAAGGCCAGGTGGATTCTGGGGAGTTTGTAAACTCATAAATATTGCTTGCTGACCAGGATAGTAAATGTTTTCAAACCAAAAATAGCCACATTTCTTCCCCCAGAGTCTAAACTCTACTCCAACCCACATCCAGAAGATCGGCTGTGGACCTCTGCATTGAAAAATACCCCAAGCTGATCATTGATGATTTGAAATGAATCAATATTGTGTTGATTCAAATTTGATTACTTGCACAGCCATATGACTTTGTCACAGTGTAGAGTAAAACTCATTGCATTGAGTTGTGATGACAAGGAGTGAGAATTTGTTTTACCGGTATACTTTTGAGGTGGTGATGGTTTGGTATCCTGGCGTGAAGATGATGGAGTTATCAGTTCAGTTAGATGTTCTACTGCTGAAGAGGTGATGGAGGTGTTCGGCCAGATGATCACTTGTGTTTTTAAAAGTAAGCTCCAGTCTCCCCGCACATGCTGTTTGTGATGTCTTTTCTCTCATTCTGGTGATTATTAACAGATGAAAAACACACTTAAAACTGCAGGCTTTTCCATGTAAAGGATTTTGAAGTTTGGAAGACGTGCTTCACCACTGCACGCCTGGTGTTTGTCTGCTCCTATAATCAGCTCAAGTCATGAAATGTGTTACCTCAAATATCTTTTAACAAGACAAAACATCTTCTCTTAGTGGAGTCTGCATGTTTTACTGTTTTCTTGTGGTTTCCTTCTAGAAATGCCTCCTTACTGTCCAAAATATGCATGTAGAAGTGAGCACAAGAAAAGAACAGCTTTGTATAATAAACTGTCTTGCTTCACAATTTAATAATGGGCATGTATACTGTATATCTTCTTTAGGATATGTTATTTTCACATTCAGCTGAACAAATGATGTGTATATTGCCAATGGTGAGGAGAGAACGTAGCATTGAGAACATGTTGAGGGTGGTCCATCCGGAATGCATTCACTTTTTCCACATTTTGTTATGTTGCAGCCTTATTCCAAAAAGTATTCATTATTTGCCTCAAAAGTTGAAAAACAATACCCCATAATGACAGATGATAGAAGGCTGTTTGAATTCTTTGCTAATGTTTACTTATGCTGTATACTTATTACTACAACATGGCCTGTTAGCACTGCTAGAATTTTGAGATGGTACCGATATCCCATTTTTGTCTTGCTAATGGAGCTGATAACCAATATTTGCCCATACCAATAATATGATTTTAAAAGCCATAGCACGTTCCAAAAATGTAGGTTAAAACACACGTATTTGTTGTTTGTATTGTTTTTGGCCTTTAAACATCTAAAATATTGTGTCTACTGAAAGCACACATCACTGTCTGTGTTGCTATCCCGCAGCAGGAATTGAGTTCGAGCTCCATCTACTGGCAGCAGAGGGAATTAAACAAATGCTAGCTTGCCCCCAACATGCTAATGTGAGCATGCAGTTGTAATGAATGCGATTTGACGGCAGAAATGCTCAGAACGGGTCTCGTGACGACTTATGGACTTACACACAGCAGAAGATCTCGGAGCTCTACCTCTGACGTCACAAAACGGGGAAATTTGGAACAGAAAGTGTTTTCTGACGCAAACTAGTGTGAAAGAAGCTAAATGCAACTAAAGGTATGCTTCTGATGAGGGAACAATTATTATAACGTGGGTACAAGCTCAAACAAGCCAATTTAGCAGAATATATGTCCTTTAAGTTATAGTAAAAAATATTCGTAAAGTTTTCTACATCTGACCGATACCGATAATAGGGGAAACCTCCCGATAACACGATAACTTATTCTTAATTCTATAGATGAGCTCTTTGATTTGTAAACGATGTCATTTTGTACATTTGGAACAGAAGTTACAGTTGCATTTCAGGCTTTTTTGTAGAATCTTCTCAGATGGACATGTGATGTTTGTCTCATTTACTTCTTCACATCTGAAACTGGAGATTAAGACACAGCTCAGTCCTGACAGCTTTATACCCTGTGGAAACATCTATTTTACGCCCCCCCCCGGTGCCTCCGCTGACCCCCTGGACTCTCGCTGCCCTGCGCACCGCCCTGCTCCTCACGCCTGCATGAGGAGCAGTGTGTGGAGGTGCTAATGCCGCTCCGGATCCACTTCAAACGCTGCTCTCCGGGCCGTTTATCACACACCTCCGCCATTATGCAGGGTCACCGGGAGCAAAACGCTAAACATGTAGATTTATCATCAGCCACCGAGAAGAGCGCTCCTGATAGTTACTGCTAATGGGCCCCAGCTTTGAGAGTGGAGGCAGCAGGACTAATGATCGCACTGCCTCCCTGTCCTCCGGATACACCACCGCAAAGAGAGTACACAAGTCCAGGTTATGTCCAACAATATGTGTCTGTGCCGGGGCAGTGAGGTGCCAGGTAACCATGTTCAAATGAACCAAAAGTCTATATTCATGTGTGAGCGGGCGAGTACTGTAAGTGGAACGGTTTGGTCCAGGCCTG
This sequence comes from Chaenogobius annularis, assembly GCA_015082035.1. Lineage (NCBI taxonomy): Eukaryota > Metazoa > Chordata > Actinopteri > Gobiiformes > Gobiidae > Chaenogobius > Chaenogobius annularis. Next base: position 170,794 of record BJKM01000825.1, read on the forward strand.
TGTTATCCCGTGTCACTTTGAGCAGATCCTCCCTGTGCATTCTTCTGCTGCTCTCCTCCGTCCATGAGAGTCTCTCCCACAGCTCGGACTCCACGCCGACACTTCATAAAGCTGCAGAGGAGAGGTGCTGAGGCTCATCCGTCACCATCCTCTGCAACACAGGCGTACAGTCTCCATTAGGACTACAGACGTCATATTTGAACATTAAAGGTCCCATACGCGGTTCAACTTACTGTATTTGAGCCTTTTGACGATGTTGAAATATTTGCTTTTCAAAAACATTGCTGTCGTTGAGAGTTGTTTCATTTGCACATGAGAATGCTAGATATGACTTCCTCTCCAAAGCTTAACAACACTGTTCCATCTTGTGACATCATTAGGTGGTAAACCAGGAAGTACTTCTCCGTGTTTTACTGTGCACACATTTTCACCAGACGTATTTTGATCGCTTACTGCTTACTTCTACTTTTTCTACTACTTACTTGATATAGAGTACTTAAATCTGCTCATTTCTTCATAATACATTTATTCTGTAGTACATTTTTAAATAAGTATACCAATACATTTCTTTTAGTAGATTTTTATGAGCCACCCTACATTTACACAAGTTATTTTTTGCTCTTTAATATAAAACAAAATTGAGTGTACTTTTACTTTACTTTGTCAACCCCTGCGACACAGTATGCGGTATTGGACTTGTATTAGTATTGGCACCACCTACTCATTACTTGTACTTACTAATTAACTAACCCATTTGGTACTCACACTTAATACGTCTACTTGATATTCTTACTACTACTGCTTACTGCATTTGGTATACTTACGTCTGAAATGGCCGAACGCAACGGCCACCTGAAGCCACCATATGAGGCTCCGTCGGCGGTCAAACGTTCACATACACACGGAGATGTAGAGCGGGACATTTATGAAGAGCATGCGCCCGTCAGAGTTTAAAAAAGATATACGAAAGAAAGAGGAAAATGGAAAACGATCAGCGACAGCGGCAATAAAGCCATTTCCCTTCTGACTTAATGCCATGACTTGGGAAAAGACACGTATGGAAAGTTAACCGTCTGGCTCCTTAACAAGCCACAAATGCAACTTTGTTAGTAAAAGGCAAAGGCAAAGCTGCTAATATTAGATCTATGTGAGTTATATTTGTGTTGTATTCAAAATGTAAGCTAAGATGAAGTAATGTAACTGCCCAACCCCCTCGCTGCGGGAGTGAACTGTCAGTCTCCTCTGGACGTAACGTGACAGCAACCGCAGCCAGAGACGCCAAAAAGTATTTTTTACTCACCTGCCTTGATGGAATGACGTCTTTGTTTAAGTGTTATCCAGACAAAAGTATTCTCTCTTCAGTCCAACTCCAAACGTATGCACTGTCACTGGCAGCCCCATAGAGGTTGTAGTTGCTTCTTTCCAACTTGGGAAAGGTGTTTTTCTCCCCTTCGCGTTTGTCTCCATGCTTAAGTTGTTCACGTACGGCCTCGTGCAGTCTATGACGTCACTATAATGTGGGCTGTGGGCCTATATATATGAATGAAAAATGCATTTTAAGTGATACAAGGTGAATCATTTAGATCTAGGTTATTTGACTTAATGAAAACTAAATGAATGCCCTTGGATGCCCAAGGGTCAAGAAATGGCTCTGACTACTTGGACTTAACATTTGGTATACTTACTACATCCATTTAGGCCTCTCAGCTTTGAAGCAAGCAACTATTGTTTTTAGTCTCATTTTTTATGTTGTACTATTGTTAGCTTATTTTCCTGGCTGATTCGAAACAGACAGCTTACTCAGTTTTCTTCATCATGGATGATCTTGGACAAAAAAAGTACAGGGCTGAATCATTTTGCCATAAATATAAATACTATTGTAATTACATCTTAATTAGCCTTAATGAAGTATGAACAGAGACTTATTTCATAATGAACGAAAGGTTTATTGAGAAGGATTTAATCTTAGTAATTGAGGGGTCAGTATTAGAGTATTAATTAAGTAGTTACTAAACCTGAATTATTCTTAATACATTCTAATAAAAGGCTAAAAAGTGTAGTTAATACAAAGTGTTCCAGAAATATAATTTGCGATTTGATTTGTGCTTTTCATTTTCTAATAATAGGATTCTGTTCATAAGCAGTATTTTTGCTGTCTTTGTGATTTGCTAATTGTGACCATTCAGAGTACAATTTAGATTTGATTAAAATATATCCTGCAGTCCTAACAAAGACAAGAGACAATTTTTACAGTCTCACTTATTCCTTAATGACAAAGTTCAGGGAATAAAACATTTTATAAAATCCTCAATGCAAATAATAACCACGACGTAGAGCTGACTCACTTTGCACCTCATCACCAGTCTGAGCTCATCTACATGCTGCACCGATGTGTTACCCACCAGATCTCTAAAGTCAATGCTGATGACATCCACCTGAACACTGACGCGGGCAAAGCAGTCTTAATTCTGATCGTGGGCTCCTCTTACAGAGACTACAGGACTGGGTGGGCATCACTGGCACTGCCCTGGTTAAAGTCCTATCTGGAAGACAGGATGTACTTTGTTGAAATTGGTAACTGTGTCTCAGACCAGATGCCCCTGACCTGTGGGGTGCCCCAAGGATCAATCCTGGGACCCCTTCTGTTCAACCTCTACATGCTGCCGTTTAGTCATTGATTTGCGCAGCAGAGAATGTTCCTATCACAATTATGCAGGACGTGTCACTGCATCCAACAGATCAGTGTGTGGATGCAAAACAACTTTCTCCAGCTGAACTCTGAAATCATAGACTTTGGCCCAAAGAAACAAAGAGAAAGTGTTAGCAGTCACCTTTAGAGTCTTGCTCTAAAACCTTCTAATTAAGTTAGAAAACTGTAGTAATAATGGCAAAACTTTGCCAAAATCAAAAGTATAGTGTCTAAACCAGACTTGGAGAGAATTATCCATGCATCTGTCTCCAGTAGATTAGACTACTGTAACGGCCTGCTCACTGGCCTCTCCAAACGAGCTGTAAAACAGCTGCAGTACATCCAGAACCCTACTGCTTGGGTCCTGACTAGAACCAGGAAGTACAATCACATTAGTCCTGTGCTCATGAGACATTAAAGCAGCTCTGCTGTACAATTCTCTCCATGGCCAACACCGTACATCTCTGCCATATGAACCATATATCTCAGAGCCTCCTGCTGGTTCCCAGAGTCAGGACTAAACATGGGGAATCTGCGTTTCAGTTTTATGCTGCTAAAATCTGGAACAATCTTCCTGAAGATATAAAACTGGCCTCTACTCTGACAATGTTCAAATCTAGACTAAAAACCTTTTTGTTTAGCTGTGCATAAGACTAAAAGGATTTTATCTTTTTCTGTGTTATGATTTTAATGCATTTTTAACTGTTGTGTGAAGCACTTTGAATTCTACAAATCAACTTGCCTTGCCTTACAATGTTAGTGCAAAGCTTAAGTTAGGACATGGAGACCACCTAACCTCCCATGTATAATTTAAAAATGTGAATATGATAGCATGCATGAGCCCTGCAGCAGTCATTTATACAGACGGGTCAGTGGACGGAGAGTGCAGCCGCAACATGGAGAGGATCGGTGTAACGTGTCAGATTATTCATGAAGCTGGCTGTGTATGACATTTTCCAGACATTACTTTGGTATTTCCCCAACTATAACCAGGTGTGCTGCCTAAATGCTACCATAAAAGTCATTTCATTTGACATCAACATTGATATATGTATATGTGTTTTCTAATAACTTGCTTAGAAGTATTCAAATGTATTTTAATTACAGTGTGAGAGTATTTAAGCAGTATTTACATATGTGTACAGGGTGCTGGTTGTATTGCCTGGGATTCAGAATACACACTTCTTACAATACTTTACAAAGAGTGAGTCTGGTCACCACTCCGTCGAGCCTTGAGCCAAACTCAGACGGAACCGTGCAATCAGATTAGTTTATTTCAATGACGCATGTGAAACAAATGAGCTCATTGGTCATATATTATTTACAACAGATAAAAATCAAACTTCTCTCACCTCAGATTCACAGACTTTTGTGCTTCACTCAATGATCGCATTGATCCGCAGAAAAATGCAATGTTTTTCAGTTTCCTGTGATGTTTTTTCCTTTCTTTTTACCTCGTAGGCAGCCATGATTGTTTTGTGTGTCCCTGATTGGCTTATCTACCTGTCAGTCATGCCCATCTGAACTTGCGCAGAAGAAAACAACAACAGACTGATATCGATCGCTATAAAATACAGAAAGATTTAATTCTGGACTTTATCAGGCAAATGGTCTTATAAGCATAAAATTGGCCATTTTTTCCCAACTCTGTTTCCATGCTAATTTTGACGTGTGTGTTCATTTTGAGAAAAACATTTAGGAAGTAAATTAGGAATTAGTTTTAGCCTCAGTCTTTGACAAGATTTTAGTCAAAATTTGGTGAACATCCTTCATCCGTCACAGTTTTAGTCAACCCGGAAATATATTTGTGATACATATATGATATATTGTATTGCATTGCTTCATATAAAGATGCGTTTTCTTGGATATTGTTTTGTTTTGAGTTTGTTTACTCTGTTGTTTGTTGTTTGCTCTGGTTTACTCTTGGATTGAACGTTGGAACTTGGATCTAGTCTCAGCTTGATTTTTTTTTTTTCATTCAGTTATGTCTGGAGTGTCCAAACCTTTTCCACCGAGGTCCACCTATTGAAACGAAGTGGAAGTGGAGGGTCACAGACAGGTGGTCACACAGTGTCATTCAGGTGTGTACATGTCACACACTGCACAGTAGCTTTCACAGAGCCACTGTGCCTTTGATAAAGCTTTGAACATTTGGGAGGTCTTGATCACAATTTGATATTGTTGAGGTTTTACTACTTGAATGCGTTGTAAAAGTACTGCCTATGATCATTTGAGCCAATTTAGCCTGAGGGCCGCATTTGGTCCCCAGGCCATAGTTTGGACACCCCTGAGTGTCAGGACTTTAAGCTCAAATCTAGAGAGGGAAGGACATGCAGCAAATTATCAGGGCCAAAATAGAACTCACGACTTATATGTAATTTTAGTCATAGTTTAAGTTAGATGAGTTTTAAAACCGTTTTGATTTAGATTTAATCAGAAAAAAGTATGAAATTGAACATTTCTGAAAGTTTAAAATACTGTTCCAAAGATAGATAAAGTGATTGCACTCAGCAAGTCTGCATTACTGAAGCTGTTTTGCCGTCTTGCAGCACATGCCTTACATCTGCACAGTCCACGCAGATGGAGGTGAGCGGAGGCCTCTGCCTGTTCCTCATTTGGCGCTCTTGTGGTTTTCCTGCTCTTGACAGGACGAGCGCTGCAAACGAACGCTAACGACCAATTACATCCCGCGCCGCTGCCAAGGTTTATGGGATTATGGCTCAAGTCGTCTCTGCACCTCTGCTGTTATCACTGCCCCTTTTAAAACGCCAACTTACTGTCTGTTTCCTGGATCGTCGCCCACTCTTTCATTTTTTCAATGTTTGATAATCATTTTACCCGAGTCTGACCTTCTCTGCAGGGAACTTCAAGTGCCTAGAATATTTGGTCCGGACAGTTTTTGGACAGTTCATAGAGTCACGCTGTGTTGGTTTGTGTTGGCGCTGTGCTGCTTTGTGTTGGCGCACATTAGGCTCAAAGTTTAATTTACTAAGTTATGACGTTGCCTCGCTGTTCAAAATAAAAAAGTTGAAACAGCTACACGCAAACATGACAACAAGGATCTGGAGTAATGAACGCTAATGTACTTGAGTTGAGGTGTTAAACCATTGGTATTATTGGAAAAAAGATGATGAAATCCCTCATTTGTCCAGTGTGGTTTAGAGTTTAGAGTATTTTTGGTACCATTTCTTCGACATTGTTGTACTCCAAAAGGTACATTTAAAAAGTCATTATGTCTCGTATTAAATGAATCTGTGTATTTGTGTTTCTCTCAATAAGATACGCTTTCATTTGGTTCAATATGTATCACTTGCTCACATTTGTCGTAATGGAGAAAATGAAACACTTTGCAAGGCATCGACTGTGTGTATCGATACTGAACGACCTGAATGGATCCGGAGGCTGCATTTGGTCATCGCCACTGGTTACTTTAGAAGGAAACACACTCAAAGGTGGGAAGAATATTAACCCCACGCATAAAGGTTACACATAACGGCCTGTTGATGTGAGGAGATCATACCCCTGTTCAACTACACCAAATTTCAGTCAATTCAACGGAGATGCAACGGAAAATGTATTACTATTACGGAAACATGTTTCACATTTCTTTATAAAATGTTAGTTGGAGTCCAACGCAGTCCAGTATCGGTTAACCAATTACGTTAATGCAGTGTATTTTTAGTTGTTTTTTGTTTTTTTTCACTGGATGGGTCATTTTAGACCACAGCACAACACAACTGAATGAAAACATCCACAAACGATGTTCAAGCGCACTGATTATTCCTGAATACGAATAAAGAACTCTTAAAGGAAGACTCACGGTGTAAAGTTGCTAGCATTAGCAGATTACATAGCTGTTAAAATATATTCCCATCTCAGACAATGAACTGAACAACCCACAACAGTCTATTTTCTTCACCAACATGATTAATATCCATAAATACTGCAGTATAACTCAAGTTTACTTTGCCTTTATTAGATAAAACCATTAATATTTGAGTTTCAGCAAAAAATATTTTCATCCACTGTTGCATGATGGACCCTCGTGCGCTCTCCGGTGGTGAAAGTATCTCTATTAGAGTAAATAAGAATAAATAATAGGTAAATTAAGCATTTACTGGGAGTTCATCGGTCAAAACACCAATGATGCAATTTGTTCAGTTGGGCTCCCATGGATTGAAAATACATTTGTAGATTACAACCTATGTGTTAGCGATGAAGAGTATGAGAAGGAGAGGCTGCATCAGGTAGTTGAGCGTTCTGCTGCTGCTGATGGCGTTCAGAGGGATTGCATACGGGCGACTGGTTGTGCGGAAGAGGTAACAGAAATAGCATTTTCTTGGCTAGATACAGCGTTATGTGACAAATGCGCAGCTGCAAGGAAGATGTTCTGGCTTTTCAGATGAAGCTGAAACTGTACTTTGCAAATTCCCAACGGTTATCTCAGCTAAACTGGTTGCTTGAACAGGCTTCGCAACAACCTTGAGTCTGAATTTGGACCTGAAATAAGATCAATCGCTGTTCAGAAACCATGCGAAATGAAAAGTAAACACGGAGGCGAAAACTGAAAGAAAACCAGAACTGAACTAAATCTACTTTCATGACATCTGATAAGACCGGAGCAGGCGTAAACCATAACTAAACCGTTCATTAAAAGGGGGCCGCGTTCCCAGAGGTGTCTCATGGGGCCAAATGAGCGGACCTCCAATAGCCACATGGTCTGGTAGTGATCAGTCCGGCTCGGCGTCAGCTCCTCTTTCAGCACAGGTGTCTCAAATCCAGCCTGTTCTGATTTACTGTACCCCCTCCGTGCTCCCCTCTACAGCACAATCAGTGACAGGCTCAAGCTGTGGGTCAGGGCCCTCCCAGCGCACACTCTGCCCTAATGGGAGGTCGTTATTATCAAATAGGGAGGCCGAGTTACGTGGTTTTACTGTAGGTGTAAGCTAGATTTGGGTTCAGAGCGGTGTAATATCATACAGTAGGTACCGTCCATGCAGCTAATCCGGACCAGGTTGAGGGTTTTGGCGCAGAGGAAACGGTGCCAATTTATGCGGCCAGTGAAAATTAAGGGGTCCCGGACCACACAATGTCGTTTTTAATGGGGATTGGGTTGATATTTTGATATTCCACCATTTTTCCTCTCCGACTCGAATTTGACATGCTTGTATGTCAGAGGCACTGTCTATGCCAACAAAACACATTTGTCGAGACGGGAGAGGGCAATGTGGGTCATGATTCTGCTCAAGCGCATTTTGAACCAGAAGTATCAACAATTAGATGCCAATCGACACACTTTGACCTTTACTAGAAGGATATTGAGCTTCATCAGAACTAGGACATCATGTGAAGAAAGTATTATTGTGAGTTGAAAAGGTCAACTATATTCTTTCAGATTTTGAAACCAATTTATATATGTTATATATCTTGTCAGACATCTTGTCATACATTCCTTCGTATCAAAATCAGGTTTGAAATGTTAGTATCATGACTTGAGGGCAAAATGGGCTAAAGCCATGCTTTTATCATCTGAATAAATTGACAATAAGTTCCCTAAATCATCCTTTAGTCCATCTCACGTATTTTAGAAACAGTATAATGTTTAACAAACTTTATGGTTTTGGGCAAAAATAACAAGGTTCTGTGACATGTATACATTTTTACATACAAAAGGAAACTATTATTAGTCAAACCAAAATAGGCCTTCTGCCAAATATTTACTGCATTCATGTGGTTCTTATAAAACTCTAGGATTGGACTGTGTTGGGACTTGTTCCAGTCAGAACATAAATGGATGCACAGTGCAACTTGATATCTTTCTATTGACTTCTTCTCGTTAGCTTCATTCATTTATCCTCGCCTGCGTTCCACAGACTCAAACATTATTAGGGTCCGTGTGAGAGGGCCTCCAAAACAGACTGGTGCGTGCATTTTTGTTTCAAAAATGGAACGAGTCTGTTTACACATCATGTTTTTAGGCCTTTTCTGGAGACGCATGTACCGCAGTTTGGGAACCCTATGCCTAGGTCTAGATTAGAATCCCTGGGTCAAACGCGTATCCAGGATGGTGCAGGACGGATGCAGTCTCCAAATCACCTCCCTAATTACTATGTAACCACAGCTGTGTTTCCAAAAGTCTTCAAATTCCCCACAGTGCGTCGTGGAAAGTGGTGCATATGAATGTAACAAACAGCACAATTTTACCTTTCTGTCAAGGCCCAGTCATGGAAAAACTGTACTGCAGCTGTAGTGTAAGTTACTGTGTTGGTTTACTATGTAGCAGGGTTATCTTACGCTGTCGGGGTGTTAGCTTACCAAGCTAACCTGGTAAAATGACTACCGAGGATAAAACGTGAGCCAGACTGACAGTAGATGTTGTCTCTCTGCAGCAGTCCACGTGTATTTCTCACTTCGCTTATGCTTTCTGAGCAGCCTAATTATTCACCGCAATGGGTTTATAAGGGCTTTTCACACCTCCAGGCCAGAGCAACGCCTTGTGGTCACGGTAAAGCTAACAAACATTAGCTTGTTAATTTTAGTGCTGTTAGTGCTCTCGAAGAGTAAAGAGCACTATAATTCGATGCAGACAGCACAAAGAGGTCTCATTTTAACCCTACGAACTGCTTTTACTATCTGTACTTTCAAAATAGATTTGACTTTATTACATGACAAAGATTTGGTTCCATGCTTTAAAAAAAAAAACAGGGACTGATTGATTAGATGTGTAACCCTCCATCCCAACAACACTCGAGCAGACTATGTTTTTCAGCTTGAATAGAGGAAATCTTGGAATAATTTGTTCTAGGCCTTAACTGATTGGAGCCTACTTTGCTTTTTTTTCTGGCAATATGCCTTATACCTACTACATTTTCAGTTCCTCAGGATGAACGGCTAGAGGCCAGGAGGCAAAACAGCGACACAGGTGACATTAATTTATACTTTGTCAGTAAGTTTCAGCCTGCATGTACACTTCTTTAGAAAAGGCAAGTCAGTGTGTTCACCCTCCAAGAGCACCGGAAGTCTCTTTCTGTCTGTACCTACAGTTTTTGACCCAGTGAAGCAGTCATACCCTTCCCTGTCTTCTACAGGTGGCATTTTGTTTGGAACATCTTAGAGGTACGCGACAGGCTTGTTTCTACTGGTTCACTTTGGAGCAGATTTGTACGCTTTCGTTGGTGTGAAGCGCTCCGGCGTTCCAAACGGACACACTGCTAGGTAACAGGTTACAAAGTGGTCTGGCTTGCTTCGGCTCCCGGTCTGCTTCAGGTAATGAGGAGCTACACACCAGAGCGACGTGATTGGGTAAGATAGGCAGACTGTGAAAACGAGACGACAAAAAGCTGATAAATTAATGATTTCTCACCAAATGCTGAATTGATCGAAAATATTACATTTCCAGTGCATAATGCATCTACCATTATTCAAATCCAAAGCGTTACATTAAGAGAGTTTAAAATGCGGCATAGTAGTACAGAAAAGTGAAATAAATTCAGAAATGAATTACTAAACGTCTTTGTGTGAATTGCTAAAATAGGTTTTACAATGAAAAAGTAAAATTCAAGTAGTACAATTTAGATTTTGCTTAATAATTAGAATTGTTATGTTTAGGTGAATTATGTAAATGTCTTTATAATAGAGGAGGAGGAATTTCAGATTTGAACACAAAACACATTAGTATTATTAGTATCGGATCAATATCATGATACTTGCCATCCCAAGTAGTATTACTTGGCATGGGATTGACTAAAACAACCCGGACATCGCCCATCACTACCACAAAACACATCTTGCTTAGCCAGACAGACATAGCTAACCACGTGGTTTTGCAGTCGCTTTCAAATGAGGCACATTGAACTTTTGCCTTGTCCAAATCCTTAACAAACGTGCTCTCCTCCCCTCTCTGGAGTATTCATGGTAACAGCTCAGGACAGCAGCGCGCTCTCCGCCGGGGGCTGCTTTACGGGACGTCCCACTGCAACAGGCCTGCTTAACAACAACTGCAGGCAGAGGCCCAGCTATGAAAATGTGAGGTGACAGAACGTAAGCCTGATGGATAAACTCAGGGCTTTAATCAGCCAAACAAGGAGGAACAGATGCCAGACTTCACAAAGATGTTCTGTAGACAGGAATACATTAGCATTCATTTACAGGGAAGAAAAAGAAGATTACAGCAAAGGCTAACAAATGTGCAGTTCATGGTCCATTACATTTTATTGACTTGAATGTTAGTGCTTCAATAACTTTAATAGTATTGGCTAATATTATACTGACAGACCTTTGTTGTGATGGGGTTGTGTTGACATGGTTTATGCAAGGTCTAATACTGGTTTACAGTAATTCATCTCTGCACATGGTTTTTATTTACTTGGTCCTCTTCATCAAAATTGTGAGCAGAAGTTAACACTATAACAGTAGGTCAACAGGGACATGAAGGGACTTTGGCAATTAGTTTGCCTGCTTCAGTACCAGCCATACGGGAGCAGATTAAAGGATGGAAAAATACAAAGTGTGTGTAGTGTGTAATGATAACCTAATAAGGCAAATAAATGTATTTCCCTTTTGTGAATAGTGCAAATTCACTTTCTCTGATCTGCAGTTTAAAGCTGATTTGCCCAACTTTTTTCTTATAAATGTGTAAATGTGTCCCTCAAAAAGTGTACTGTAACAGTCAAATTTGACCTCACTATCTGCATTTTTCAATGGTTTAAATACGGCTTATGAGTTACTGCAAAACACTTTCTCAATGGCCAAGGACAAAGCTAATCCATATCTACAGATGCAGCAACATAAACTCATTTTGACCAAGAAAATTGCAATTATGCTATAAGGCCTTTGGCAATTTTATCTAAAGCAAAATGGTTAGAAAGAGCCATGTTTGGGATGAGAGCTGATTGGTTGTGCAAGGGTGGCCCACCCTGGTTCACTTCTCTGTCCTAAAAAGCAGCTCTAAAGCTGTGCTATTGGCAAAAAACCAAACAAAAAATGTGCACCTCTGGAGTTGTGCAAAAGAGTTTGTGAGAGTTAGTTAGTGAAAGCACTTCCTCCTTTCAGGGTTTGAAAATCGGGTAACCCAGCTTTCAAACCGATACAAACTGCAATGTGTTGGTTTAAAGGGCACATTTTATGCTAAATTGAGTTTTTTGAGCTTTTAACTTTGTTCTAACATTGTTCCCTCACCAAAAGCATACAGTCTCTCGAGACTGAGATGTAAAACTAATGGTACTAAAGAGCATGTTTAAAGGCTGATAACTATACAAATAATGCATACAATTCGTCCTTTAAACCATGCTTTTCTGTCTTTTTCTGCAGAGGAACAGTTCAAATGTATTGTCATGAAGAACAGTTCAATTAAATTGTAGCAGCAGCAGTAGTCCAACAAATATGTTCACAAAACACACAATGAAGGAATACAGAATTGTGTAGAAAAAATGAGAATGGTAAGGTTTTGTAGCACACATTGAACAACACCTGGAAGGCAGAGGCCCAACTCTGAAAGTGTGACTGGACATAAGCCTGATGGACAAACTGAGGGCTTTAATCAGCCAAACAAGGACAGCCCATGTGCTTCTTTCCACAAATATATACAGTAGCCAGAGCATACATTTACATTTCAGTGTTTGTGATGTTCAATTCCTCGCTCTGCCCGGCCCACTTTTACCACTCTCACTCCCCCAAACCCCTGCAGGCGCGAGGCCGTAAACAGCTCCAGAACAGTGAAGTGAAATGAACCAGCCGACAGCCCCGCCGCCACTCCGAAAAAAAGGGTCTAAACGCTCACAGCTGTGGCGTTAGGGACTGACAATGGTACCCCCCTTGTCCCACGGGGCACGCTGCGGGGATAAAGCCCAGGTCCCGGGCCGCTTAGATTGTAAATCAGCTCGGGGGCCGTGGAGCAGGAGGCAGCGGCGCGCGGTTTTAGGTTTCATGCCGCTACGAATTATGCTAAATGTGTTGGTGTCGTTCCTTGTCCTCATGTTCCCCCAGCAGTCAGTTATTTTAAACTCAGACCGGAGAATAATGATTACTGTGTTGACGGTGCTAAAAATGACTGTGACACATTTTATTAACTGATATGTTTTCGTGACATTATTATTTCGTCTTTTGGCTTCAGTTTTATTGAGGTTTTTAATGCCTGATTCCTGGATGGAGGAGAGAGAGCGAGAGGTCCTAGAGGTGATGGAGGACATTCACTGCGTTTATATGTACGCTGGGACCTGCAAAATACATGTAAACCCAGGAACTACGTACGATTGAGGCCTCTCGATTCAAATCTCAATGGCACATCTGGAGAAGTCTGTCGCTACGTTTACATGCACAGAGAAAACTGCGAGCGCGCCGAACAATCCAACTCGTCATTTCTCCCAAAACCTGTCGGACCACTCTCGTCCCAGCCTACAGCAGGTCAAAGAGGTGTGAGCGGCAGGTAAGATACGTCCAGGGGCGTCTGGTTTGGCAGCTGTAATTGCTAATAAAACTGACAATCACACACAGAACCGCATTGGCAAACATTAATAATCAACAACTCTTGTATGTTGAGTGATTTTCAGACATGCGAAACCGTGTTAGTGGAGTCATTTGCTTTCCGCACCTCAAATAAAGTTCCATTCGTTTTTTTTGCAGTACTTGACAGGTCTTTGAGAGGTTTGGGGGCAGAGAAGATTTGAGTTTGATGGTTTAGCACACTTTGGTTTAGCACATGTAAAAGTGACAGAGGAGGTTGTGCGGAGGTGATGGAGGACAAACGTCTGAGCGATGATTGGCTCGGGGAGTGAACTACAGCGAATGGCAAGAGTTGGGAGGGAAGAGTCTGTGTGAATTTACGATCCTGCTTGATTTCACCAGAGTTCGTTTAAAGACTATTAATGTAACTTTAGGGCTACGAATAAATTATACGCATGATTTATAGTGAGACAAGTTTGGGTAATGGATGGGAAACAAATATCACTTGAATGGCCTGTTAGTTCTAGGTTTAGTCTTAGTTTAGTCCCAATTATAATCCGTTGTGCGTTTATAAGAGTGTGAATGCAACCATAAAGGTCCACTATGCAGTTTTCCTGGTACGCTAACTGCTTGTTTCCATGGAGATATTTTTGCTTTGCTTGGAACTTTCCTCAGTATGGCATTAAACCTGTCAATCTAGCATTAACACACATTAACATGTTTTTGTTGTTGGATAAATTGCTTTTTCTTTGACTGGGCTTGCCTCTTCACAGATCTGACCTGTAACTTGCCCTGGTAGCGTACTAGCGTCACCTGCTTGTCAACATGGAGAATTAAAGGCAAATTAGTGTCATTACAGTGGTGCATTCATGGTAAAAGTAATGAGTGGCAGGTGCAGGAGCTTTCACCAGAAAAGTAGTGCACCTTTAAGTTTTTGGGGTGATTTGACCAAGTTCGGGTTCATAGTCAATATTAATTTACTGTAGATATTCTGGGCTATTTTTCACATTTCAAGCAAAACCATTTCGTATTATTATATTTTTGTACATTTCTTTTTTTCTCAGATAGTAGTTTCAGAGCCAACATTTGTTTGAAAACTTCCATCACAGTCATAATTAGCAATACAAACTTGGCATTTCCATACTTTTGCCGCCACCTCACAACTCTCTCTTTCCCTCGCTCTTCTTCCGTCTCCGTGCACACACTTGACTGCAGGGATGTGGGGACTCTTAAATAAACATGGCACGCTTATCAGTGGGATCTAAAAATACACCGACAGCACGCGCTCGCTCGCAGTGCCAAGGCGAGCCAAATCAGCCTCGCGATGACAGAAGCTCCTGGTTATGTTTGTAGATACATGCGCTTCAATGGACTCGGGACAAACTGTTTTAGATTACGGTGACGACTTATTCAGAGGAAGTTTTTTTAAGGATGGATTTTATTGTTATGTGTGAATAACGCTGTGCTGGAGTTGTATTTTTGTTTCATTAGTCCTGTTTACGAGGTTGTCTTCTCTGAGTACTCACAAATCACTCCGTTTGGATTTTTCCCAGATATTTGTGTCACAGCTTGAAAAAAACTGATTTCGCCTGCACAGTTTTTAAGTCCATTAACCATCACCGGACTCGAACTGTGGGCTCATTAATTATTATTTTTTACATTGTTCAACAGCTAAATACCTAATTGGAAATAGGTGTAGTTTGTTAAGTGTGTTTTCCAAATGAAGACATTATTTTAAGTTAGAAAACACAACATATTAATGCAATGGTGACCAAAAACATGTTTAAAAGCCAATTAAACCTGCAAGAAAGCATAATATGGTCACTTAAAAGGTTCACTATGTGACTTTTCTGGTGGAGTGTCCGCCACCTATGGAGATATTATTGCTATGGCTGGAATATTCCACAATATGGCATTTCACTTATCAATCTCCATAGAAAAAAGCAGGTGACAATACCAGTTCAATAATATGCTATCTCAAACCAACAGGTTGAGCTCTCCACCAGAAATGTTACACAGTGGACCCTTAATTGCACATTAAAGAGCATAGATTTAGGGTGTATTCACACTTGCCATTATTTGGTCCTCAATTTAGCTCATTTCAGTCCTGATAGGGACTTGGTTGGCCAGTTCTAGCCCTGGTTTAGTAATGATCAAGTCCGGATTTGGCTTCGGGTTTAGTCCTAGTTTCGTCCTAATTTTGATGTGGGGAATGTGCAGGTGGGAACGCACACAAAAAAAATCTAAAATGTTTGCTGTGGATCTGCATAAAAGTAAACAAATTCCTGGGAAAATATGTCACATTTAATTTTCATTAGTAATCAGTTTAATCCACTCGAGCGTTCAAACAAATTGAGCTTCTTAAGAGTTTTTTTCACACCATACTTTTGTGAATAAATATTTTGAAGCAACAACATATTTGGTTCCTCACTTATTTGTTTTTCTCTCCTGATTGAATTACTTTTACTACCCAAAGTAGCCAATTAGGAAACTAATATGTTTGCAGTTTCAGCTTGTATATATTATTTCTGACACCGTGAACTCTTTAACCACTATGGCTTCCCCTGTGGTTACCTAATAACCTCAGAGCCGAGAAGTGACATTTTCGTGGTCACCCCTAGTGCCGCACGTACATATATAATCATGCATGACCTCCTATCTGCAGCTGGATCTAACTCCTAGTGGGGACCTCCGCCAATGCCGAAGAATGCCTTTGACTCTTTGTGTGCGCGACATGCCGACACTAGCCACACCACTGAAGTCTGCAAGGAGGACGTGATTTAGGAGACATAGGTTAGTTTAGGGGCCCCTGATCTGTTGTTCTTTACTGTATCTCGCGATGGTGGACATCACATAACCACCCGCATGTTTGGTGTTTTGAGTTTATGTTACGTTTTCTATGGCAGTTTTGAAAAAGAGTAGAGGAGACAGTGGGCAGCCTTGTACGGTTCCTGACATGAATCTTGTTTTCTTTCTGCAGGTGGGGCGTCCTGGAGGGTTCGGACCAGGGGCAGGCAGGAGACAACTGCGGTGATGTCAGCCAAAGCCAAGGTGGGGACTATTCAGAGCTGCTTATCTTCTACAAACGGTACTTAGCGACGATCTGTGTGGCTTTTGTTCGTGGACAACAGGAGGAGACGTTACCGCAGTCTACAGAATCATGATCAAGATACAGTAAAGGACATCTGTGTAAACAACATAGACTGCTATAGATGTAGCATTTTTTTGCTGCAATTGCAAATTTTGAACGAAATATTTTATTTGAAAGTTTTGTAATAAGTCTGTTCTAACTGGATGTGAGCACTTTGAAGAAACATCTAACTGTGTATTGCAATTACAATTCAGAGTACACTTGTTTAACACATTGATGTCCTAAATACAGTTTTACTTATATTTTGTTGATTGTAGAAGACTTAAATAATAGGAGCCTATGCAATTTGCCCTGTAAAAAATTGGAACTGGATATAATAGCCTTAAACAAGGCTTAACACCCTTCAAATGCAATGGTAAATGTAGATTGTTATTAGTTGATTTATCTAGGTCTATATCTTCAAAATAAAATTAAACATTGGCATGAGGCTCCATTTTCACTTTAAGGGGAGCCTACTTTTTATATTTGGGGGCGTGAATGCCAGCGGTTGTTGTTTTGAAGGTCGTGGCGAAAAAGGTTGCAATTTTTGGGGGGGGTTACTAATTATTTACAGATTTTTTTCAAGGCTAATGCTGCAACCGATTCTTCTGAAGCCTTTAGTCTGCCCGTGTTTTGGTCCGATATGTAGGGCAGATTTTGATCAGTTTGATTTCCCCAAATGAAATCATTTATACATATATAATACTGTAATTCCAACTTGTAGCAGCTAATGCACTGTATTATGTTTTGTGATAGGGAATATATGTGAGTGATTGACAGAATGACTGAAAATATGACCCCCGCCTTCCCCTTTTCCCTTTTAAGGACTAGAGATGGAAATTAGATTTCATAGCTGTTAATTTAATAGCATCAGGCAAATTGTACGCTGTCCTGTTGAATAAATGAATAAATTCAAATTTCCAATTACTATAAACTCATCCACAAAGGAGAGCAGTGTAGTCGCATTTTGTGCAGGGTTCAAATAAAGATTGATGTGTAATATTTAGGCAGTTGGTTAGCTCAAACCAAATACCTACCTCTGCCAATTGCACTAAAAAGTACAAATATTGGCTCAATAGTAATACTACTCTACTACACACTCTACAAGCAACAACATCTCCAAAGAAACAAACATGTGGCAGACCTCCCACCAAAAAGGTCACTGTACATACTGCACCTCTAGTGCTTTTTCTGATATCCCTTTACCGACGGCCTCCAACAACAGGCACTTCCAGTAAGTTTCTACAATACATGCTCAAAAGCTTTTCACTGGGGACTGCTGGCTACTGCCGATTACAAAAGTGTGAAGTGAATCGGTGTGCCCCACTTCTTGGCAGCTCCAGCGCCTTGTAACACGGCCTGGAGACTGTTCTAGCGTACTATTCGCTGGCAGTGAGATGCAGGAGAAATTCCCAACGCCAAGAGATGGTTGTGGTTCAGTGGCTCGAACAGAAGTCTGACGCCGCACTGCCTGGGCCCTGCCACTGGACTTTGACTTGAATGTTTTATATTATTTGCATATCAGCCCATGTCTCTGAAGAACTGATTTTGGTACTGGAATGAAGCAGGAAATGAAGCTTGTAAATTCTGCAAAAGTGCTTGACCTCAGAAAGAGTTTATGAACCGTAGAAAGATAGGCTGTTTCTTTCGCTAGATAAAATTTAACTCCGCCACAGATCTGAGATGCAGACATTAAAAGCCAGTCAGGTGCCAACTTATTTGTTTCATTTTTTTCCTCATTGAAAATATCAGGTTGGAATGGTTAGTCCTTTTGCCTAAGTAAAAAGATTTGTGAGATTATGAATAAAATCTAAATCTAAATGCGTACTTGGGTTATTGTTATCTGGACTATACAAACTCTGCACCACATACGAAAAGATCTTTTTATGGCAAAGACTGCAAATTATTACATTTAAATGTAAAAGAAAATAGAAATTCAGTTTATAAGCAAAAACGACCCAACAGAAATAAACGTTAAAAGTTTGATTTGTCGAAGAAAGAAAAAAAACTAAAATAATCGATAGTTGCAGCCCACTTACTGTCAAAAAACATGAAAAAGCCCTTCCAAAAAACAGATTTATTGAATTATTAGTACAAGTTGTAAAATTGGGCGGTTTATATTTAAAACCAAAAGGATGTTGTGTACAGTATGTATTATGGGATTATCTATCTATTTCCACAGAGAAGGGTCACTATGTACTTCCACTTGACACTTCTTTTAGCTATACACTATATTTCAATGCCACATTTTCTTCTTCTTCAAGCATTCACTGCATTCTGTATTTGTAGCCTGGGATAGACTGGTTCTCTCTGTATAATCTAAACAGAAGATCTCCGTCTGGTCACCTCCTCTTCGTCTCAGGCCAAACTCAGGCTACGTTCACATTGCAGGTCAAATCCGATTTTTTGGCCCATACATGACCTGTAGCCCTTTTTCTCTGGACAGTGTGGACAGCACAGATCCGATTATTTAAAATCCGACCCAGGCCAGGTTTATTTTCATATGTGAACATTAATGCGATATTTATCCTTTAGAATGCGACTTCAACCTGAACGCTCAGGTCCCGTTCATCTGACATGAACGTCATCAATAGGCCACATTGCCGAGTCAACACACGAAACAGAACAAGCTGCATTCCGTTCACACTAGACACAAACGGCAATTACATTTTTGTGTGTGAACGACCACATAAAAAACAGATTCAAACCAAACATCTGATTTGGCCATCATACCCTGCAGCGTGAACGTAGCCTCAGATAAAGCCGTGACACATGGGAAACCCACAAGCTCATTGGACAGCTGTCATTTAGAATTAAATACAACTTCTAACATTTTCAGTTCTATTTCTTGCTTTTGTCATCGTTCTTTTTACCTGGTAAGCAGCCAAGTTAATTAATAAAATTATATATATATATACACACATATATATATATATATATATATATATATATATATATATATATATATATATATCACCACATATACTAATATATATATATATATACTATATATATATATATATTATATATATTACTGTTATAATAACTTGTGTGTGTTGTGTGTGTATATATATATATATATATATATATATATATATATATATATATATATATATATATATAAAATCAATTATTTAATACAAACAGATTATACTTGTCCCTGATTAGCCAATCTGCCTGTCAATCACGTCCATCTGAAGAAGCGTGTATTCTTGGCCGATAATGCAGTATATTTTGGACAAATGACTGTGATCTCGACGGTCAGTGATTTGGACCTTCATGAATTCCCTTCAGCATTGTCTCTCGGAAAGTCCCAGGCTAGTTGTTGTTAGCGTTACCGTGATGCTTAAAATCCACCTGAAAGTGGTTAAACATGTTTATAATCTCATCATGGTGAAGAATTATGATGTTAAGATTGTATTAAAGGGAATATATTATATGATTTAGCTCTAACCTTGTTCTAAAATTGTTCATCAGAAACATACCTGGAGTTGTATTTATCTTCATTCACGTGAGTTTCATTCATCCTGTTTCCCAGGTCTTTTTCTGCACTCACAAAAACACTCATTCGAATTTCCCCGCTTTGTGACATCAAAGGTAGAGATCTGGAGACCTCCTGTGCTGTCTTTAAGTCCATAAATCATCACCCGACTCGTTCTGAGCATTTTTGCCTCAAATCACATTCATTACAACTGCGTTCTTACACTAGAATGTTCTGGCAAGCTGACTTTTGTTTATTTCCCCACGGTAATTTCCTCTTCCAGTGGATGGAACATTCTTTTTAGTTCTAAAACACGAGATGCCAACGCGCCTTTAAAACGTTGCCGCTCTGGTTTCAGGTGCTGCTGTTGGCCCTCCTCTCTCTGTTGCCGGTCGTCGGAGGTGCTAACGTCATAAGCAGCAGTGGAGGAACGGGAGCAGAGTCCAGACCCGTGGTGGGCTTGATCCAAGGCCCGGACGAGAGGCCGCTTCCCCTCACCCTGCCCGAAGTACCAGACGAGGAGCAGGAGGAAGACAGCGACCCGGACCCCTCGTGGCACAACCTCTACGGTAAGAACACAGGCGGAGACGCTGAGGTGGCTAATGGTTCTGCTGCTGTGGTGGAGATGGGTGGAAGAAGGTTGTGGCTGGAGATTTATTTGATTGGTTCAGAAGCAAAGGTAGCACAGGGGAGAAATAATGAATTAAGGCAAAACACTGCAGATGAACAGGAAAACATCTTACATTTAGAGCTATTGATTTGAAACTCATAAATGTAAGACAAAATTACAAGTTTTAATTTATAAACAAAGAATTGTACGTGTTCAAATAGCCTAAATTGCACATATTTTGGACAAAATGGATGGAGCCAGATTTGAATGTCTTTCTTCATTTTGTTCACATTATTAGTATTATTGTATTAGATACAATATTGGATTTTGGATATCAGTCAGAAGTTTCAATGTCCCATATAAATCTATGGGTGCAAGTTGATTGAATATAGTAACAAAACGCTGTTATGTGTAGACTAGACAGTTCAGTTGTTCAGCTGAAACCTCATGGTAAGAGTGCAAACTGACCCAAAAAACAATCATGAGAAAAAAGGGCAAAATGTCTCACCTTAAATGCATCGTGAAAGTAGTGAAAGTTTGTTGTTTGCTTTTGAGTTTTACAAATCTGCTGCTAATTCAGTGTCTTCTTTCAAATGAACATGCTGCTTTTGTTGTGGACAGCTACAACGTATGGCACAGCTATGGTTTCTCCAGAGTTTCTCCCAGGGCATGGTGACATTAGTGTTCAGACACATGTCCCCCAAACTGTTGTGGATTTTCTGTTACACACTGTAAATAGCTGTCCCTGACAAGTTGCTCTGTCCCTCAACCTGTCACAATAGACCAAAACACACATATTTATACAAAACCAGGGTGCATGAATGCCTCGTCCAGTCACAGGCTGGAGTCGACTGATTAAGTGGCCACAACATGAGTCAATCTGTTCTTTTTATCTGTATCACATGTACTCATCTATATGTACTGTCCTAAACTATAGGCTAACAATTTTACTCTTGATTAAATAAAATCCAATTTTATTTTGAATCACACTATTATTAAAAATGTCAACCAAAAATCAGGAAATACAAAATCATGAATTAAAAAGGTAAATATGAAAAATGAGCAGAAACAAAAGAGCATTCCACTTTTTGCTTGAGGCTCAGTCAACAACCTGATTGAAGCCAGACAACTCACCACAAAGATGTATAGGTTGTTTGGAAGATCTGCGCCGTAGATTTCCACACCTTGCAGTCCGTCTTCTCTGAAAACACGAGGTTTGACTCTGGAACTCTGTAGTTGAAAAGAACTCCAGGCGGCCTCGTCACTGAATCAGCAAGTATCTTAAAAATCAGTCGAGAAGATGTTCATTGACTCCCAATTGCTGTGGATTTTCTGTTAACTCTGTAAAGAACAAAAGAAAGAATGAGAAAAGAATGTCTGGTTCAATGCGTTGGTTTATTTACAATTGTGCACACTGTAAATAGCTGTCTCTGACAAGTTGCTCTGTCCCTCAACCTGTTTCAACAGAACAAAACACACATATTTATACAAAACCAGGGTGCATGAATGCCTCGTCCAGTCACAGGCTGGAGTCGACTTTCTATAAGCAGGACAAGGCCACAGGATTAACATTATCGTAAGGATCATAGAGCATTTCAACTTTACTTTATTACCACAGAATAGTTCACATGGGTCACATGATTAAGTGAACACAAAATGGGTCAATCTGTACTTTACTCTATCTATATGTACTCATCTATATATACTGTCCGAAATGTTACCATAACAACACACGACACCACAGCAGTTGAAGTGAAAACTAACTCAGCGATTCCAACCTCTGACAGTTTACTGAACATCTCTCCCCACTCTTCACCCCCATTTCACTATTTGTACTTCTCTGTTAAAAGACACTTCATGCAAAAAAAAATAACTGCGCTTTTAACCATGTTATAACATTATTCCGTCCTCTAAAACATACCTGTAGTTGTCTTTAGCGTCATTCACGCTTGCGTCATTAATCCTCTCCCTCTGAGCCTCAAATACCACTCTGTTATGAATTTTCCAGATTTATGACATCATAAATCATGATCAAACTTGTTCCGAGCATTTCTAACCTCTAATTGCGTTCATGACAACCGCATGCTCATATTAGCATGCTGGGGGCAAACTTGCTTTTTTGAATTCCCTCTGCCTCCAGTAGATGGAGCTCTAAGTCAACTCACATTATTTTAAGTTCGAAAATATAAGAAGCCAAAGCCAAGATGTTTGAGCATGTTTAATGGCCAATAACAATCAAAATAATGCATCATATCTGTATTTTAAAGAGGCAATATACATTTTACATGTGATAAAGTAAAACTTGTCTTGGCCCAGTACCTGTACATTGTAAAAGCAGCTCTTAGGGTCAAAATGAGACCACTGTGTATTGTCTGCATTTAATTATAAAGCATTTTATCGACTGCAAACCACGAAGTAACACTAGCTGTTGTTAGCATTATAGGTAAATGTCGCTTTGG
This sequence comes from Chaenogobius annularis, assembly GCA_015082035.1. Classification (NCBI taxonomy): domain Eukaryota; kingdom Metazoa; phylum Chordata; class Actinopteri; order Gobiiformes; family Gobiidae; genus Chaenogobius; species Chaenogobius annularis. The sequence continues at coordinate 193,603 of BJKM01000825.1, forward strand.
CATCTGAAAGCTCTGAAACACGCTTATTAAAAAATAAAAAGGGTGCTAAGAAAGTAAAGAATAAGTCTGGACTGTAAAGAGTTTAAAATGAAGTAGTTCTATTTGCCACGTTTTTAAGGCAGTACAAATCAAATAGCTACAGCATAAATGAGCTAAAAAACAAAACATAAGATGACGTAAAAAACCAGAACCACTTATTTCTGTGTAAACTCATAAATAACTTTTTGTTTTGTCAGCCATTTTAACCTTTGTTTGTCCCTTTCTCGACTCCAGACCCCTACGTGGTGGACGAGATGGACGACCACCCCAGTTTGCGCTGGACGGTTCGATCTCCTCGCTCCTCTGACCCTTCGGACCCTCAGCCCAAATCGATCAAGAAAAAGAAAAAGAGGAAGAAAGAGGACGATGCAGAGGAGGACGCAGCAGGAGGAAGGCGGAGGGCGAAGGCCAGTAAAGTTCCCAAACACAGCAGCAGAGACTGTCGCGTGGAGAGGCGCCAGATGAAGGTGCGGGACTTAGGCCTGGGCTACGACTCAGACGAGATTATTCTGTTTAAATACTGCGTGGGCTCGTGCCAGTCGTCCAGGACCACCTACGACCTGGCGCTGAAGGCTCTGCTGCACAACGGCTCTTTACCTCGACGGATTGCCCGCAAAGTGAGCAGCCACCCCTGCTGCCGGCCCGACCGCTACGAGTCTGTCTCCTTCATGGACACCCACACCACATGGCAGACCATAGACTCGCTGTCTGCTGCCAGCTGCATGTGCATGGGCTGAGGCAGGACTGGGGGGTCCGCCCGGAGTGGATGTACAAGGCACTGAGCTCAGCACCAAAGTCACAACAAACCCTCTCTTCAGCTGAACGGGTTTACGAACGAGTTTGACGACCATCACCTCCAGAGGGTCCACGAGCAGTTTCTCCTGGCTGCTGTTGGGTTATGTTATCTTTGATATACTCATGCATTTACTCAGTTACATGCAGTTTTGAGTTGGTCACTCCGGTTACATGGAGGGTACTTTTGGCTTCCTCTGTGCAAAGTCTTCAAAGCCAAAGAAGTGGACAGCACATGATGGAACATGAGAAGCTGTTTTTTATGGAATGCGATATAATGTCATCAAATCTTCCTCACCAGTGTTTAATATTGCAGAAGGTTTTATTTGTACACCCAACAGAAGATTCTGACTTCCATAATTTAATGAGAAGACATTTATGGACCAAAGAGAAAATGGACTAAAGTTTTGGTTCTTGAAAGACTTTATCCTGGACACCAGCAGAACTGATGTGCGTTCTGAAGCTCAGAAACATATGGAGGACTTGTATTGTTCAGAGGAACTCAGCCAACTGGATGCCATGCATCTTCGTGTATTACTGTGTCAAAGTAAGATATATTTATTGCAGATAAGTTATTTATTTATTACAGCTTCATATGAAAGCTCTTTTATTAACTCTTGTTGTAGGTCAAAGTCTATTTATTGCCATATTTCATTTTGTCCAAATGCCTGAAAACGTGACTCAGTATTTGAACAAGGCCATGGTCATAGCAGAGGCAGGAGCCGTGCGAGCAGGGCCAGTACACATACTTACATCAGAGTACACACTACACGACACAACACTGCCCCTGTCACATACTGCCAGAGTTAAGCATCGCACTCATTACACTGCATCTGTCATTTCAACGCTGGAGTCCACTCCGCTGCTGTCTGTGTGTGTGTCTTTACTTGTCTTTTGTTTTGTGTGGTCTGATCTCATAAAACATATAAAGTATCAATATAAAAACAAATAGTCAAAGTTGGGTAATGATTAGGTAGAATCGCACACGGAGTCACCACAAGAGGCCAAAGTGCGTGACTTTTGTACGACTTGAACAGCTCTGAGTTCAGAGCACACGTACAACTGCACTGACCTCACAGGTGACGGTCACAGGTGAGGTCACAGGTGAGGTCACAGGTGAGGTCACAGGTGAGGTCACAGGTGACGGTCACAGGTGACCTCACAGGTGAGGTCACAGGTGAGGTCACAGGTGACGGTCACAGGTGAGGTCACAGGTGAGGTCACAGGTGAGGTCACCTGTGAGGTCACATGTGCTGTCACAGTGGGTTCACAGGTTTGAGGTCACAGTGGCCGATGTGACCAATACACATTGAGGTCACAGGTGACGGTCGGCGCAGATCACAGGTGACCGAAGCTCACAGGTTGACAAGGTGACATATTCTCCTTCTATCAGAGGGTTGAGGTCAACAAAGCTTTATGTATTTGATCACAGGTTAGTCCGATGGTGACACATGATACATGTGAAGATCACAGGTGAGGTCACAGGTGAGGTCACAGGTGAGGTCACAGGTGAGGTACATGTGATCAGTGCTGTCAGTGGGTTTTTCATGGCCGATGCCAATACACATTATTTCGGCGCAGATGGCCGAAGCTTTGACAACATATTCTCCTTCTATCAGAGGGTTGAAACCAAAGCTTTATGTATTTGATTTAGTCCGATGGTCAGATAAAAGATATCGGCTTTTAATGCCGATAATCGGCCCGATATATCGGCCAATCATTTTGGCCTTGAGCTGTTTTGTCTTGGAGAGTTTTGTTTCATTCACACACGTTTGAGTAATTTTGCATTTTTAGTCCAGAGATGCTCTTCCATGTTTTTAAAGTCCAATACCCACAACCAACTTTGACACTAACTATAGTATTGTACTTCTACATTCTTTTTATCAATTCAAAACTAAATATTACATATTTTTGAATGGACAAAAGTCCAATTCAAAAGAATGTTCTGCAGTATTCAAACGTATTTATCTCCATGGAGACAAGCAGATGGTGCCACCAGGCAAAATTGCAAGTCAGATCTGTGGAGAGGAGACTGTGCTCACTGTAAGAACTCATGTTTTCAAGGTGTTTTTTTAGCAATCACTTACCTGCAATAGAATATAAGCAAGATAGATCCATTTAATGCCATGCAGTGGAACTTTCCTGGCAAAACAGTTAGATCTCCATGGAGACAAACCCTCACCCAGAAGGGACATATCGTGCATGAGTGACTTGATTATCAGCTAAGAGTTAATATACAAATCAGACAAAATAATACTGGAATATAAAGACAATCTATTTTGACATCACTATTGTTTCCAAAAGCAAGACAAATTTGTAGTTATTGATTTGTTATTAACTCCTTCAACAACCTATCCAGGGTAAATGAAGTGTACATTCAGTCAGAGCATACAACATGGTGTTTGGACTATTGAAGAATCCGATCACACATTCGCTGATCCATTTTCCTGACGTTTGGAACGGGTTCGATGTGGGCATTTATTCCATGTTATGACTGTGGCCTTGCACTGAACACTCGACTTAAACAAAACCTCCTCCTCTTTCACCTCAGACTCACCTCTTACCTAACCCCTACACCTGACCCGACGCTGCCCCTTAGTGGACACACCTGGTATTGTTACATTAAAACTCCTGCGTGTACGCCCATCTACTCAAAGAAAGTCTATTATTATATATGACTATTTAAGGTGTTGTTGTTTTTTATTTTTGTATGCCATTATCCTCCCGAGGGAATAAAGTTTAAACATATACTATTGTGTGTCTCTTTGTGTTGCACTGCCGCCTGCTGGTCAAACTAAGACACTGCAGGCGAACAAGAAAATGAGGTGAAATATATGGTTATATTAATTGGTGGATTTATATTAATATATCATGACACTCAGAGCACTTCACATTGTATTATTCAGTCACATCAGCCACCACCACAATCATTCACGCACACATTAGATTTTTTCACTGTGGCATAGGTCTCCCATCCAAGTACTAACCAGGCCCTTCAGCGTCTGTGAGCTGAGGTGCTCAGGCACTGACAAGCAGGTACTGTATAGCCGCAGTACTGCATGATACAGTATATTACCAAGACATTACCAAGTCCCTATGAACATTGTTTATTCTGTTTTTATTCTGTTTTTTCCACTGTAGCCCCTCGAGGCAACTACTGTTGTGATTTTGGGCGTTACAAAAATTAATTGAATTGAATTGAAAGTATATACATATATCAGGGCAGATATATTGGAAATGTAATAGTATTTTGGATAATCATATTGTTATTTTGGAGATATGCAAACGTAGAATACTGAGAATATTGTCTGTAATCAAAACAATTAAAAACAACCTCAAAAAGAAAGAATCCGAGCCATCCAGTTTCATCTACCAAACAAGCAAAGTGATAAAGTGATATTCCTGCACTTGTTTTGGGGTCTATTCACATTTTCTAGAGCCGCAATCAAAACATTTATAGACACGTTTGAGAGCCCATTCCTGATGCGTTGTTAAAATACAATCTGAATATCGTTTTTGAGCTGATGTGAACAAATATTGAGATATTCATTTTTGTCACTATCGCCACAGCTAGGAGCCACAACCTTTCCAGGGCTGAGGGTCAACGGCGGCCTGTTACATATAATTTCATTTTGAACAAATTATTATAGCTATTAAATAGTGAGTAAGTGTTTCATATAAGCGAGAACATCAGGGTATAACATATTGACTAAGGCAGAATGTATATATAATAATCATAAGATGATGATGCCACATTCACTTTTATTTATATACAGTAGCACCTGACAACAGTTACAAAGTGCAAAAACAACAACAAAGCAGTAAAACATCATACAAGCAATTACCAGCCAAACATGACCAAAATACTATAAAAAAGAGCAACCAAATTCCTTTGTGGATAAAAAGGTTTGAAATAGTTTTTTAAAGTGCTGGGACATTGAACTCTTCGAGGGTCGAACTGGGCTGATGTAAACCCTTCAGGTGACTTGAGTTTAGGCCAGAGTAAGGAGTGTTGCAGGCGTCCAGTCTTGAATAAACACGTTCATGGCGTTCTCTAAATCATGCACAGATAAAACTAGTTTGATTTTAGGAATGCTTTTTAATATGATCATAAAAAGACTGAATAGTGATGTTTATCTGATTTTTAAAGCTCGGATTGGAGTCAAATAAAAGACTCAATTGCTCTGGGTTTAACTGATTTGAAATATTGATTAATGTCAAAAACTGGTAACGCCTTCTTTTTTTTTTTTTTTAAATAATGTCCTAAAGTAAGATACTTCATCGTGCTTTTTGGTTGGTAGCGATTTGGTCTTAGCCACAAGAACCAAACAATGGTCGAGAGGCACCCCCTTGTGGTGACACGTGGGAATAAACACAGGTTCAGAGCCAAATGTAAGGCCAAATATTTGACCTAATAACATAGTTTTGAAATGCGACACTTTTATGTTATCTGTTGGTTTTATGGTTTGTCAGTCAAAGACAAAAATATCCTAAACACCATTATAAAGACTCAAAGATAATAGCTGCAGACTCTTCATGGAGCAGGCCGGTGCAGAAGGCCAAACGTCTAAAAGGATTCTCTCATGCCCTCTGGGAGGCGCTACCTTTGCCCCAGCAGGAAAACATTTGCCAATGCTTTTATTCCACTGCCCTTCGGCTCTTAAACACTGAGGGCTGTAACAAGACACATTCAGAGTTGATGTTTTTTTTATTTTTGTGCTGTTCTTGTCACTATAATTACTGTATCAGCTCTGGCCCTTTTACTTAATGTTTCTTTAAATGATACATTCTCCTAAGTCCATTATTGTGTTTGGACTTTTTAAGCTGCCACCTGCAAACAGATTTGACTGTTGGGGATAAATAATGTATCTAAACTCTAAAACTGACCTAGGAGGTTCTCCAACAGGAAAAAAAAAACAGTTACATGAAGAGTTTGGTGAGCTCACAGAGCAGTTGATATGTTCACTGGCTTTTACAATGGCACAAAAACATTCACTTACAGTACAGTAACTTACAACAGAACCATATTTCACAGGTCTACATTCTGACTGCTTCATCCAACAGTCAGTCAGCAGTCAGGACAGCAGCAGCAGACAGTACATGAAGACAAGAGCACATGTGTGACAGTGTAAACTACAGTAAACTACCCATGGGGTACATGAGTGACAGGTGCAGTGCTCCCATCATGCATTTGGACAGCAGTGATCAGAGCGAGCAGTCACATGACCATCACATGACCACACACGTGCTGCCATGCAGATATGCGACGTTTGTGCAAAAGAGCATTTGGTTTTATGTGTTTTGAGTAAAAAATAAATAAAACACATCCTGGTTTGAAATCAAGGGCTTTGTTTGAGTTGCTGAGATCCATTTGTCGTTTACTCCTCTTTGCACCACACTGTGTGAACATACAACAGAGGAGGAGCTCATCCTCAGCGCAGACTATAAACTATACAGTAGAGTCATGTAAGGTCTTAGTGCTGCAGATGTAAACATGACATGTGACCTCCTCGGACACTAATGTGCAAGTGCAAGTTGTGGGTTTGACTCCTGGGCTGCTCATGGCTTTTTGTGTGGAGTTTGCATGTTTCTCCTTGTGTCTGGGTGGGTTTCCTCTGGTTTTCTCCATCAACTCAAAAACACGCACCACAGGGAAAATCCTCGAAGTAAGATCTTGAGCAAAACTAGACCAAGATCTGGAGATGGGCCCCTGCGGCCCCACTGCGGCCCCCTGCGGCCCCACTGCGGCCATACAAGGAGGGGTCAAATACAGAGAACACATTTCCCTACAGGGACAATAAAGTGTACCTTAACCTTAGTGAGGGTCTGTTGATCTCACAAACACTTGAGGGAGGGGTTTGGGGAGCTGAAGGTACATGTGACCACATCTCCCCTGATCACACTGGTCACCAACAGAGACGTTTGGCTGCCACTCTTCTGCTGCTGCTCGTCTTTCAGCTCCTCCTCAGCCCCCAGCGTGGCCCCCAGAGTGGCCCCCAGAGTGGCCCCCAGCCCGGCCCCAGGCACGCTGAAAGGGTGGAAGTCCCAAGGCTGGCGGCCCGTCAGGTCGCTGAAAGGGTCCTGTCTGAAGCTGGCGGTGCGTATGGAGGCGTAGCTGGTGTCATTACTGTGGAGGGAGGCGGGGGAGTGCTGGCCCCCCTCCCAGCCCGGACGGCCCCCCACACCCTGCACTTTGGCCCCCAGCAGCGCCCCCTTCAGGCGAGCGCAGCCCTTCAGCAGCAGGTTCTTTCGGCACAGGATGTACACCCATGGGTCCAGGATGGGGTTGAAGGAGGCGAAGCGGATGGCCATTAGGTCACCCCGAGGGTCAGGAAGGGTCCCCACAGGGAGGGGGGCAGAGCCTGTCAGCTGGTTCACGAAGATACGCACCTGAGCGAAGAGAAAACAGCACGTTAGCTTCACCTGGAAATGATTTTGTTCCAACTGACCCAGAAAATTCAGAGCAAAAATCTTACATTTTCTATATGTCTTGAATTCCTTTGCACAGCTGCTTTAGAGGAGCACAGAGAAACGTCACCGTCTCGTACTTGTGTTTTCAGTAAACTGCTGCTTCTGAATCAGGGTTGGTGCATGTGATAAGACACAGGTGATTGTTGATACTGCACGCTGAGGTTTAAGGTGCTTTTGTGTGAGCAGACGCTGATCAATGCATTCATCTTGTCTTTCATCTCCATCTCATTAGTGGCATTGATTTTCTTTAAAGGTCAATTTGTATTCAGGAGTGAAAGACTAGTTTATTTACACTAAACAAAACTCACTGAGGAAACACAACACAGAGCTGCAGGTGCTTTCAAGCGCATGTCAAAAAGAAAACATTTCAGCATTTATAAAGTACAGCACAAAGATAGGCTTAGCTCCACCACCTTTGGACACCTAAAGACTGAGGACAGGGAATACTTCACTGTGTCTCTGGGTTAAGAGTGACTAACCGCTCTGGGTCCGGACTGGTCTCCAGGGCCCAGGCTCTGGACTTTAGACAAACAAGACCCACTTTAAACTTGTATTTCAGTGGACTCAGTGAT
>BJKM01000826.1:0-38147 GCA_015082035.1 Chaenogobius annularis
AGAGAGGCTGAGGAGGCTGATGGTTCAGAAATACAATCTCCTGGTTTCATTTCCAATATTTGGTGAGCATCTTGTCTGGATAATAAGCATGTTCAGAAGTGACTCCGAGTACTCCTCCTCCGCTGCAGTTACTCTGGTTTCTCCTCTGCTCCATGCTTGCTCCTGAAGTTCACCATGGAGTAACTCACATCCGCCTCATCCTCACTGCTGTCTGATGCATTGGAGCATTCCCTTTGCACTTTTGGAATATTCTATAGACGTCTCCGCTTCTGTATGCAAAACAATACTGATACTTCTGAGCGTCTCTTTGACAAATGTGTGTAAAAAAAGTGCACTGCTGACACTTTGTCTACCTCGTCATGTTCTTAACAAGTGGAAGTAGACACGCCTCCGCTCTTTCTTTTGGCAGCGCAGTCCTACACACAGACTGTAACGGACAAATGTGTTTTTGACGGACATTTTACTCATGCTGCTGTACGGAACTTACGCTTTGGTCGGTCAAAGTGCAAAGAGGCGTAGAAGAGCGAGTCGGCACGTGTGTTTTGATCACTGCGGCTGATCGGCCCTGTGAAGGAATCAGTGACAGAGTTGATTCATGAGCGTAAGTAAAATAGCAAGGCATGGTGGGGTCAAATGGTGAGATTGTTCATTCTTCATGAGCTTAGTTGTGTCTGCATGTCGTGATACAGATAGTGCTGCACTGGGACGCTAAAGAAAGCTCACTGTAGGTTCAAAGTAGCTATGAAAAGTAAGAATTCTTTCTCAAACTGAATAACAGGGAAACTTTGAGTTTTTTACTGAGAAGGATAAAAATCGTTAAAGGGGCCGCAACAAATCAATTAAAAAACCATGACTAAGGCTCAAACAAGAATCTAAAACTAATAATAATAAGCAAACTAAATCATCGTCAGCTAATGTAGTCATTGAATAATCGTTGTCTGGATTATGCACAGACTCCAAAATGTGTCATATGCTGAGAGAAGAGGTTTAAGGACTCAGACACAGCATTAATTACACCAAAACATGTCAATTTAGTGTTTTTGTTGACAAAAATCTCATATTCACAAGCTTTTCACAGTCCAAACAGCTATCGATTAACTGAAAGAATAATCACTAGATTATTTGATTGAAAAATAATAGTTGTTTGCAACTTAATTGTGACTATTTCACTATTGAAAGAATCGTAATCTGATAATAGTTATTGTTATCTGAACTCTGCAGACTCTAAAACACAAGCGTAAAGACCTTTTATAACCAAAAGAGCAACATTATGAAATCAAATAAATAAACTTCTGTATCTTTAATACACTTTAACTGTAAATATTCTCTATTTAAAAGCCTTCAGTCACCAAATTGCAATAATATACAATGGCAGCATTTGTTTGACTGAAAATCAGCGCTGACAAGTTGAAAACCAAAATAATCGTCCGTTTTCGATCTCGTGCCTAACGAGCCTAAATGTGAGCTTTGTAATGACCAAGTTTAACTACTCACAGTCCTTTAGTGTTCAGGGATTATTGTAAAACAGAGCGTTTAATCATCAAATGAGACCAACATGACTGACTTGGTGATGGAGACTTCTCATTGTTGCTCCGTTCTAAAATCTATGTACCTGTTTATCTTTGAGGTCAGCAGTGGAGTCCAGAGCGTTAGCACTGGATGTACCATTCCTGTGAACACACAAGGACAAGGTCACAGCATCTGTCCAGAGTGAGTACTAACATTATGTGTGTGCATTTCTCTTGTTCTGTCTCTGCTTACATCATGTTTCTCTCTGCTCAGTCCAGGAACATCTCGCCTTCTTGGGTGTCTCTGCATGGACATCCTCTCTGTGGCCTCTGGAGCTATGCCACTGTCCCTGAACGTGTGACCAGAGCAGTTTTAAATGTTTGCTGTGTATATAATGTATAATGTAGCTGTAGTTTAAAAGGAGCTGTTTAATTGGACCAAGCCCAAAGACTAATTGCATAAGTCTTTTACATTTTTAACAAAACAAAAAACGTTACCATGGAGATGTAAGATACATTATGTTGTTTAAATCTTACCACAGCCGTTGAGCAGCTCCTCCACCATGACTTGTTTGTTCTTTCCTCTTCAACTGACCTCTTTATTTTGAATCTAACAGACAAAATACCATCACGGACTGTAAAATATTTGACCTTTATCTGTAATGGTGTGAATGAGAGTGTGTTATTATTTTATTTACGTTTATACTAGATTTAAATATATTTATACAGATTTAAGTATATTTAAGGACGTTTTTATTTATTCCACTTCTGTTCCTAATCTGTGTTGCAACAATGGAATTTCCCCATTGTGGGAGAAATAAGACTCCTCTTATCTTGTCTGTTAGGCAAGGCAAGGCAAGTTTATTGTAGAGCACAATTCGTACACAAAGGCAATTCAAAGTGCTTCACACAACAGGAAAAAAATGCATTAAAATCACAAAGACATGACAGAATAGTTTAAGAAATAAAGGAGAAGAATCCAAATAAAAGCATTTCAGTCATATTAACGCTAAAAAAAATTGTTTTTAGTTTAGATTTGAACATTGCCAGAGTAGCGGCCTGTCTCACATCCTCAGGAAGACTGTTCCAGATTTTAGCTGCATAAAACTGAAACGCAGATTCCCCATGTTTAGTCCTGACTCTGGGCACCAGCAGGAGGCCGGTCCCTGAGGTCCTCAGAGTCCGAGATGGTTCATATGCACTAACATGTCCGAGATGTACTTTGGTGCTAGGCCATGGAGAGACTTGTATACAAGCAGAGCTGCTTTGAAGTCTATTCTCTGAGCCACAGGGAGCCAGTGCAGAGACCTGAGCACAGGACTAATGTGATCTACTTCCTGGTTCTGGTCAGGACCCGAGCAGCAGCGTTCTGGATGTACTGCAGCTGTTTTACAGCTCGCTTTGGAGAGGCCAGTAAACAGGCAGTTATAGTAGTCTAATGTACTAGAGACAAACGCATGGACAAGTCTCTCCAGGTCTAGTTTAGACACTATACTTTTGATTTTGGCAATGTTTTTTAGATGGTAAAAGGCTGCTGATTATTGATTTGAGTCCATTATTACCCCCAGATTTCTAACTTGATTTTAGGTTTTAGACCGAGACTCTAAAACACTGGATTGGACAACTTATAGTCATGAGAATTTAGTTGTGAAGTTTGACAGTGTCTTTGAGTGAGATATCTTTCTAATAATTGTTTTTTGTTATTTATATGTTCATTTGTTTTTCTGTCCTGTCACTCTGGTTTTGTAAGTTTTATGTGATGTGAAATCGAGCTCAAGTGTTTTGTTGCCTTGTTTAAAAGCACTAAAAATGTAATAATCACACAAAAAAACAATAATTGTACATTTTAAAGATTGTATAATACCTGTAAACAAGGAAAGCACATAATATAATCAGCAGCAGTGGCACCAGAGTGAGGAAAATGAACTTCACAAAACCTCCTGCAGAAAAGAAACTCATTTAGTCATTTCTCACAATCAATCAGACATTTCATGAGAAAACTGTCCCCACATTTCACTACGTAGCTCTAAGTCTTATCTCTAAACCAAATCCATACGTTTATTAATCCTCATTAACACGGTGTCAGCTCGTACCTTGCTGAAAGAGGCTGACTGGCTCAGACGTGCTCTCACTGATGTTGTTCTCGGCAGTGCAGTAGTAGACTCCGGGCTGCGTGGACAGAACAGTGTAGTTGATGTTCTCAGACACTTTGAGCGCTCTGCCCTCCGTCCTCCTGTACCAGGTGTAGAGGCTGACCGGGGGGAAGCTGTGGCTGCTGCAGCTCAGAGTCACTGACCTGCTCCCATCAGGCCCTGCACCTCCTCTGCTCTCAGCACCACAGCCTGCTTTGGACCAACTGAACACAAGATAACACTAACGTGTTTAGTAAAGTAAAAGCAAAACAAATACAAATCTTTGTTGCATGACAGTGACCTGAGGACAATGATATGTAAGTCAGAGTGTATGAACCAGCTCTGCAGCGCCCTCAGAACTGGAATAGGGCCAAACATGTCAGGTTTCATAAAGCCATGGACACAACCAAAGTCAAAGCCACTTATTGGACAGAACAGCTTTGTAGCCTTCTGTGTGTGCTCTACCTGCACAGCCTCGTGTTGGATTTAAGTCTGCTTTAACTGTTATGTATCTCAATGTTTTATAGCATGTTTCTCTTCTCCTGCTGCTCTTGAACTGTGCGTTGCAAAAGTGGAATTTCCCCATTGTGGGACAAATACAAGTCTCTAGTCTGACCTTCAATCTGGCACATCCTCCATGTCATACAAAACTAAAAACTCACTGAGGACATACAACTATCTCCAGTCCAAAACTGTCTCATTGCAGTGAATATAAAGTGTGCGTTGAAAATGTAAAGTTGGAGAGAGGATTATTAAAACAATGTGCAAATGAAACAAAACACAGTTTATGTTACGATTATGACGGGTACGTCATATGAACGTCTTATTTTTTTTTATTTTTTAAAGCTAATATTTCTTTGATTGACCTTGTTTTTTGTTTTTTACATTTGAAGCTTGAACACAAAGAAAAAAATACCTGTTTTTTTTAACTGCCACAAATGTAATTGTCAATAGTAAGTACTAGTAATTGGTAAGTACCAAAAAATCCTAATCCTTCTTCTCTCTGAACCACACTCACATGTGACTTTGACTTCAGCTGGTGGAGATGTTGCTTGTCCGACCTGGTTGTGGGCGGTGCACCTGTAGAGGCCACTGTCGTTCACACTGACTGAGCTCACACTGAAGGTGGGTCCTGTGTGCACAGGGGGCCCCTGCCATGTGGGGCCCCTGCTCCAGGTCACTGAGCTCACAGGAGGATGGCTCTGAGCGCTGCAGTGTAACATCAGCGTTGTGTTCTCTTTGACCATCAGACCTGGGTCAGCCTGGACTGTCACCTTCTGAGGACCATCTGCAGACACACACAAAATACTGAGTTTATGGAAGTGTAAAAGGGATTAGATTGGAAAATGGACTCTGCTTGGTTGACAATGGCAATAAACCCTTTTCTGATTCTGATTCTGATTCTGATCACATACACTCACCTACTGTAACTCTATCATCGATATCATGTCAAGTTCCTCTGAGGTTTTCACATTCTACCCTGTGCTAAGATGGTCAGTCTCAAGTAGCTCTCAAGAAAAGTAGCTCACAGAACCTCCAACTCCATTACCAATTACATTTTAGAACCACTCCTTTTCAGTTAAATACAGAACGTTCGTCTCCCAGTGCAGACAAACCTTCACTAATCTTGTAGAAATAAATCATGGGCCTCAGAGTTGTAAAGAGAGACAGTGTGTCTAAGGCAGGAGAAGTTTATCTACCATCAGAACAGGACCTGGACACATGAACAACACATTGTGGGAGTATTGTCCACTCAAGTTGTAAGAGTAGGAGTTACCTTACCTTATTTAGCTTTCAAAATACCAAATATGAAATCTGACACACTTTGAAGGCCTAAGGTCCTATTTCAGTTTATCCATAGTCAATGAGTAAACTTAAACCTCAATCTCAAATACTGTCATAAATGCAAGAGATTAAAAAGCTAAAAAGCAGGACTTTGTGGAAAAAAACTTCAGAAAGTTGCCTATATAAAGGGGAGAAACACAACTTGACCCACATTTGACCGTGAGCGTCCTCTTGGCGCTGTTTGACCCCACACTGTTGTGGGCGGAGCAGGTGTATTCTCCTGAATGGGCGGAGCTCACAGTCACAGAGTAGCTCAGAGAGTTGTGCTCAGTGTTTTGGAGCAGCTCCACTGAAGAACCCTGTGAGGTCCTGCTGAGGGTCAGGGTGGACACTGGAGAACTGTCCACACGACATGTGATGGAGAGACTCTGGCCCTCTGTCACCTCTGTGTCCATGGACAGAGTCAGACTGGTGGGAGCAACTGTGGAGGAAACAACAGAGCCAAACAATGAACACACAATTATGATTATTGTTCAGGCTTTTCATTTATATACTGACATGAGATTAGCAGATAACAAAGGACTAATCACAGTATTGAACTCATCTGAACAGAACCTTCTGAAGAAGTTCGTCTGGGGCCCAAGTTTGAACACATTTTTAGAGCCGAACGATTTACAGACAATAATCACGGCCATAGGCTGTATTAAAACTATCATCTAGTCCTATAAATGCAAGTTACTGGTATTTGAAACTAACTAATAAAAGATTGTTCTTCATGTGAAACATAAGTGTGTACAGAGTCTAATTTTATACAAAACAATTAAAAAAACATAAAATCTTAAACTATATTCTGTTATATCACACAAACCACACTAGTATAGTGTACCAGAGTGACTTACAGAGTACCCGTATACACAGGTCTGTGCTGTGACCTGGTCCAAGACTGTTGGAAACACTGCATCTGTAGCAGCCCTCGTCTGCTCTCTGCACACTCTTCAGCTCCAGGAGGTTTCCAGTTGTCCACTGAAGATATTTTCCTGTGTTTATACCAGGAGTATGAGAGAGGAGGAGGGTTGGCATCACTGTTACATATGAAAGTCACAGAGCTTCCAACTGCTACTTCTTTTGGTTTGAGCGACAGTTTCAATCTTGGTGTTCCTTGGTTTGTCTGCAATAGTTACAATTACACCATTACTTTTCCTAAAAACATTAAAAGAACTTCCATTTTGAAAAATATATCCACAGAAGCTGCACATAAAAATACATCAAACAGACAAACATCTGCCTTGAGTTTGATTGTATTGGATGAACCTGTTGTTGACAGTGTTTTTTCCCAAGTGGAGAGGGGAGTTCTGAAAACTCACACTGAACATCTATCTGCAGAGGTCCTGACTGTGCAGATGCCACAGTGTTTTCAGCGGAGCATTTGTAAGAGCCACTGTCTTCAGGCTGAAGAGTCTCAACATGTGTCTGTTTCCAGAACAATCTCTGCTCATTTTTATACCAGCCATATCTACGTGGAGGGGGCTGCTCCGGATCACAGCACAGCTGAGTGTAAGACTTTGGTCTTGTTTATATGGAGGCTGAGGTGGAGACACTCTCACCTCTACAATAGGTGCATCTGAGACAAAAAGTATATGAGCCGGTTCAATGAAACCTAGAAACATCTGTTAAACAAGTGTCTTCCATGGAACATCTATGTGGACATATTTGGATCTTTCTGTCCCGAGTTTGTTTTGGGCAGTGCAAACATACGCTCCACTATGTTCAATCTGAGCTGAGGCAGTTTCCAAACGGCTCCTCTGTGTTTCTCCTCTGCTTTCTCTGGTTGTACTTATACTATGTAAAGACTGGGGCTGTTCTTCCTTTGTCTGAACAAGTCAAAGTCACAGATTGACCCTCTGTAACATTGGTGGAGCTCATTACAGCGAGTGTTTCATGGGGAGCATCGACATAAAGCGATGAAATAAAATTGTAACACAATTAACTACTGTCATAAAACTGATATGACTTGGGCCACATAAAGCTACATGTCAAGAGCCTGACCGAGAGTCAAAGTCTAAACTTACACTGCACTGAGATGGTGGTCTTCTTAATCAGTTGTTGGTCCTTGTTTCCTCGTGTTTGACAGGTGAACTCTTTGCCGTCATCCTTCCATGAGGCTGTGAAGAACGCTGTTGCAGTGTAACTAACAGGATACTGATGTGTTTGCAAACCAGACGGAGGAACACTTTCAATTTCCAAGTATGAATAACATGTTCTCAGAGTAGAACATGTCAGAGTGATGGTTTGATCCTCTTTTACAGGTGCTGGTTTGTTGAAAGTGATTGCACATGGGTTTTCTGTGACGAGGAAGAAATTCTGATTATACTTTCTAATTTACTTGAATTCATGATTTATTTCATTAAAAAACACTGTTATTCCAAATGAAGGCCTCATTAAATTAAACTGTCCAAGCTCTACAAACGCAGTCATAAGTCAGGATTCTAAAACTAAATAGAGAGAGGATGTACTTGCCTCTTACTGTAATGACAGCCGTTTGTGTACTCCATTTAAATTCTCGATCCTTAGCAATATATCTGAAAAAAATACTCTCCACTGTCTCGTACTCTCAGACCACAGATTGAAACACTGCATGATGGATTGGTGGAGTATCTGTTTGCTAATGATGTAGCTCCAGTGTAAGTGACTCGTCCTGTAAACTCTGGACTGATGCGACGTTCTGTGGGCGTGTTACTGTAGACAATAGTGCCACTGTAGTCACTTTTACTTTTATCCCATGTTCCATCCTTCATCCAGAACCACAGAGCATCTTCATCAGGTAAATATCCAGTGACTTTACATTTGATCTCTACACATGTCCCCACAAAGGCAGTCAGTGAGGTTTCTTCTATTACTGCAGGAGTGTTTGAGTGGCAGGAAACAGCTGATGGAGAAGGTAAAAACACAAGTAAATTAAATCATTGCATTTTAATTCTAAAAAATAGGGAAAATTGAAAACCCATTTGATAGTTTGGATGATAATCAAAAGGTAGGTCACGAACACATTGCAGTTCAAGAACACACCAAAAGCAGATGTGTGATTGTGAATAAACCATTGCTTAAATTGATCTCGACTTATTATTATTATTTTACACAAAACTTTAAGAAATTTCCTGCTGTTTTAATCACAATCACATTCAATTGATAATTTATTGGTATTTGCATTTGTGAAAATGCTCAGACTTCTTATTAAAATGTTTCCAGCTGTTCATGAATCCAAAAAATGTTCTAAAAAAGACAATGTTTTATTATAGGGTTGATTCATAATATGTACATTAATGTGTTAAATTGGTGTTGTTTCAGTAATTTCCATATCAATTCATCAAAATAAATCCAAATAAATATTGCTGTTACATAATATGATACATTACTTACCTGTAAATGTCATCAGGATAAAGAGACAGCTGATTGGTTGACATTCCATTCCTCCAAAAACCTCCAGCTTCATCTGTCCTTTTCTTGCACAGTTGTTGGTATTTCGGATTCAAGAACGTGACGCCATACTCTCCGATTCTCCCAGACAAGAGCCAGAATTCTTTATTGACAACATTGTATTCTCATGAGAAATGGGTCAGTTCACAAATGCTGCACATGATCATTTCCAACAGTGACTAGATAAACAAATCTCTATATCTCAACAAAAATCTGCCCTTTGACAACGTGCATTTCAACCATAGTAAATATTATTGGCCCGTAAAACGCTGTGATGTCATAAAACCAAGCGATCAGTTTCCTTGGAAGTAAACCGTTTTTGTAATTTGATCTGAATTGGATGAACACATTTTACATTACATTCAACACAGAGAAATGTGAGTCAAGATTGCAATAGACACAGCTATACATAAAAGAAGACTTAGAGTCACAGCATTTCATTTTCAAGTTTTACATATATTATACACTTATTCAATTGCCTAAATAGCAAAAAAGTCTTAACATTTTATATATTTTAAGACCTACCGTTTAGGACTCTCGACTGTAGATACTCAAAGTAAAAATAAAATTGAGAAGTTTTCACACTTGGCTTCAGACTTACAGTATTTGCATGTTCACCCATGCACAGCGAGAGCATTATTTTAATATGTGAATCTTTGAGAATCTTTTCTCCGACACAGTACACTTCCTCTTTTTGGAAATGTGGAAGTCAAAGAGCGACGCCTAAAAAAAAAATCTATAAAACATTTTCACTTTTTTCCAGTTATACTTCATAAAGTTGCGGAGTTAGATATACTTTTATGGAATACTGAGTTAAGGATCTTAGAAATCCAAGACTTGGCTTGCGCGATAGATGAAGCATTAGTCACTTTTAACATGTTGAGAAAGTGGTGTAAAACTGATGACTGATTTTCATGATTAATTTACTGTAACTTGGCAAATGGACACACCCTTTTTAGCAGGTCCTGTATCCATTTGTCTTAAGCCATCTTTAAAATGTGCAAATGGTGGTCAAAAAGTGAAACACTCAACAACAAAAACTAGCACATGTAAAGAGAAGAACTACTACATTTTTCTTTCATTTTTTTTCCAAAGCTGTAAAAGTACGCTTTTGTACAGAGCTTGCAAAGTGGCCGTGTTAAATAGTCAGACAGTAATTCATTATATCTACATTTTTGTATAAGTGTGCGACAGAGATTTTGAGAACAGATAACTCTTAATCAGGCTAGTAAATGTAATATAAAACCAAATAAACCCTTGTGCCTTGTGTTCCCTGGGAGTGTTTCGTACACATTTTGTATTTTGATTTTAAAACTGCCATAAAATCATCTAATATGTGACATGTGAAATAATGACATACTGACTTTATAGTACATTAATAAAGTATATTAAACGCTTAGATGCCAGTTTTGGTCACATCCCACCCACTTAATGTTTTTCAAAGAGTTTCTTTTTTTTCCTGAAGACAAAAAATGTCTCTGATTTCATACTTTGCCATAAACGATTAACCCTTAAGATACCAGTTATGCCCAATACCACGTACAACAGATTTAAATTATATGCAGTAATTCACCAATACTCTATGTATTTTTACCCTGATGATGATCAGTGTGAGGGGCCTATCAGAGTGGATAATCAGTGTGACTATAGATTTTGGGCTCATTTTTGGTTTTTGCATGAAGCCAGTTGGTTGCGCTGAGCCCCATAGACTTCCATTATAAATGCCTCTTATAATAATCCCCTTTTATTAAAAGCCAAAAAGGTTTTGTCTTTTATTTGTTTTCCTGTTGAAAACTACATACTGTTAAGTAATATTTAAGTCCAATTATTGCACTATTAACATATACTGTAGCTCCATAAAATGAAAAAACATTTCACTTTGCCTGATATCTTTTAGATTAACTCACCCATATGAACATTTTTTGTTTTTCGGTATACTGTCATTTTGTAAATTTTCTAGCATGAATACTCTCTTACTAATACTTTATAATGTAACCTCTTCTCTTCGCTGGGCCTTTAATCTTTTCATAGGGAACTATAAGGTTTTTTGTTTTCTCAAACCATTTTTCACAAGGCATGTTTATTTGAAACTACATCATCATAGTATGAGATCAAATTGGAAGCCTTAGCTTTAAAACGATTGCTTAACTTCATGCTTTTTTTATATGAATGTAGCCTGTGAAAGGATTATCTCACCCGAATTATATTTTTTTCACTCCAACCATTCAGACTAAAAGAGGTACTCATTAGAATGGATTCAAACATTTTGGAAACGTACCCATTGTATACAAAACTTCTCACATTGTCAAAATTGTCTGATTGGAACGAAAGTTACTTGTGCTTAAAATCCTGTAAAGACTTTTCATGTCAAAAGAACAACCACAACTCAAGTTATCACTATAAATGCACCCTCAGATCCAGAAATGTCTATAATAGGACACAGGAGCCTCTGATTCAAACACTCACAGAAACGCTCTTGAAAATGTGGTTTCCAGGCACCAGCTGTGCAAAAACAACTGAAAGGGGCGGGGCCAAAACTGGGGACATTTTTAAAAATATATATTGTTTTCATTTTCATTTTGAGGCTCGGGGTCAAAAATCATTGTCATTGTCAATACAAATTAACACACACGTTTCCGAATATATATAAGTGTATATCCGAGTGTATATAAAATGTCTCATGTCAAAAATCGTCAAATCGAAACTCACATATGTCTAAAAATTATGTAAAAACACACATCCATGTACATTTTCATCACAATCCAACCCCCACAGCCAAAGTTATTATAATAAATGCACCTTCAGATGCACAAATGTTTCCTTTTCCTAAACAAAAAAAGTAAAGTAAAATTCCTCATGTTAATACAATGTAGCGCATAAAATTGATGTGTGTGAACTATTTGGGGCCATAGCGGATAACTAGATTATGATTATACTAAGGAAAAATACAGACCTGGCACATGAACATTATAACAGCACTGGCAGAAGCTTTTACATCATATTTATTGAAAATAAATACGCATATGACTCAGTGCACCTGCTATCTGATCTACAGTATGTCTTCTAGTTGAACTGCTTTGCACTTAACCCCAAGCTCTGAAAAAAGGAGCCAAAGTATACCAAAATGAACATGCGTTATACTAGCGATGCACTTGGACCATTAGGCAATTATTTTGTATTTTCCCTTTCTTGAAACCCCCCAATATAAACAAACTGACTTTAGTGTCCCTCTGCCAGAACCATTTGTACGATCTTCTCTGCATCCGTTGCCATCTCATCAATCGCAGAATTCAACGCCTGGAGCATGGCAGCGAATGACTTGCTGGCAGACCGAGCCTGCCTGGGCATGGCCATCTGAACCAAACTCGACGAAACCGTGGACAAATCCTTCTCCGCTGCAGCCAGACGTTTTTTCACTTCTCCTTTAGAAACCTCCACCGATAGAACACAAGTACGCAATACTTTGAGTCTACCAAGGTCAAGGCCTCGTAATTTGGCAAGTCCTTCCAGAGATTTGGTATCCAAGCACAAAGAAACCTGCGCTTTGCTTAAAATCCTTACGCCAATGCTCGAGTCCACCATTGAGGCCACAAAAGGAACCGGAAGAGTTGATATGCCACCAGAAAGAGATGCTGCGGCCCAAACTAATGCTTTAAATGTCTCTTTTTTCTGAGTTACAAGAGCTGGTGTTAATATGGGTAGTGCTAATAATAACGCGTGGGCACGGATCTCAGGTAGATCTTGGCCCATGTCTTCCAAAAGAACAGGGAAGTCCATTTTCTCCAGGCAAGACGGATTGACAAGGTATACTTTGGGTACAGCTACGCCTTGAGAGGTTAGTACTTCCAAACTTGCTTTTCGTTTATCCTCTGGAGTCTTGTTCTTGTCAGAAACCAAAATTACAAAGTATATGGTTTTGTTTTGAAGTGAGCGGGCTTCCAAAAAGATCGTAACACTAGTGCTTTGAGGGATATCCGTGAAGGTCATGAAGACTGCATTGTAGCGCATGAACTTGTACTTGTCCATATATGACGCTGGTTCAAAAGGTGAGGCGGTTGAAACGGGAGGAAGGTCCCATAAGCGGAAGTCTGTGTGTTTTGGGTCAGGGTATCCAACCACTTCTTCAGAACCAGCAGTAGTAGGGTACACGGCGGCCCCTTCATCGCCAACACCAAGACCCCGTAAAGAGTTGAGTAAGGTGGTCTTCTCCAGGCATCGGTCGCCCACAATGCCAACGTTTATCCTGCTGATGAGAAGGTCTTCAACTGCATCCTTGACGTCCGACAGTTTGTTGGTGTCCATGGACTCTTTGAGCACCTCGAGGAGGTTGAGGCTTTTCACGATATCGGCCATGGCTGGCAAATTAATAAATAATGATCAGACATTCAAATCATGACTGAGAATAATAAATAGTCGCTATATTACACCTAAAACTGACTGCAGTTTATTTAGCAAGCAAAACACAAGTTTGAATCTGCCTGTACAGCCTGACGACACTGCAGGTAATCTCAGATGTTCTGAGGTGTAAATTGGAGGAAAACACACTTGAGTTTTATGCAAAACATAGTAAGAGTGACAGTATTTTAAATTGAAGTGAAAATCATTGGGCTCATTCCTGAAGCTAGGTCTATCTACCAACATTGTGACGTTAAGAAAATGCAATGAGGTCGTAAACAAAAACACTCACTGTAGTCTTCTGCAGCTCCTCAGATGCAAAAGTGCCTTCAGCGCTGGTGTGAAGCAGTGAAGATATATTTAAAGCTACATGAAGCAAGTGGAATCTTCTAATCCTGTAAAGCCAGCTTTAATCCTAATCACTTTAACCACATCCACGCATACACACATACTGTACTCTGAACACTTGGAAACAAATTCTCAACTTTTACACATATTGTACTTTTACACGTATTGTACAAAAACATGTAATGATTGAGCCTAATTTAAAAGTAAAGAAAAGTCTATATCTTCTTCCCCATAACGAATAGAGGATCTAAGAATGAATTTACATTGTGGAAATTACTTGCTATTTTTGACAGTAAGCAAGATCAAGATGAAAGGATGGTGTTCACAGGAGTTAACTGTAAGATAAGTAAAACAGTATGAAGGTGAACTTTGAAATACTTTTCTATCATCACAAGACGGATTTATATTAAAACAAATAGTTTTTTCTGTTTAAAAAAAAAATGAAATTCTGTTCTGCTTAATAGGCTAAAGAGAAAGTAGAAAAATATTGTGAAATATACATCTGAATCTTGTTACAGCCGCCCTTTGTAAGCAAGGCCTTCTTCATCTTTCATTCAGAGCCATGCAGAGCAATTCTGACCATCAGCCAGTAGATGTCCTCCTTTCTCTTGTTTCTTATTTTTAAGCCAAATGTGCCACCATCTGCACTCTCTATGGGGGTGCACCCGACTCTGCAGTGGCACAGCCACAGCGCATACAAGTGCACCAACTTCTACTTCATACCAACCGACATCTATCTAATGTATTTTCTATATCGTTTATTTACATTGGTCTATGTTGTTAGTTTTGCGCAGGAAGTAAAAATAAAAAGCCAAAAGGTGAGGTGACAGGAAAGACACACTTTGTACATATTTACCCACTGAGAAGTTCAGATGAAGAAGAACAAACAAAACAGCTATGCTCTCTCAATTTGAACTCAAGTTAATCGTATGAAGATTTGAGCCCTAAAAATATATCCACATGAAGTAAAATATCTTTTTTTCAGATGTGCTTGTAATGCAACACAGGACCCATAATTTACTTGAAAGGGGAAGCTAAAAGGGAAGTTGAGTAATTAAGCATTTCTTTATTTTAATAACTGACCTAAAGCAGAAATGGAAAGTCTGACAACATAATGCATAACTTCTTTTGAATACATTTTTGTCAACGTGCCCTACAGCACAAGCACTTGCCTCATGCTTGTCCTTTTACTCGGCCACTGAAGTTTTCACTTTTATCTGAGAATACACTGTCTGGGTCCAAGAAGAAACTGCAAAGGATATTCCAATTTTAAACATTGATAAACAGTGAAACATTGATTTGTTATGCCTCTAATGTGCGTGCAAATTATTATTATTTTTTATTTTATTTTTTTGCTTCTCTCTGGTCCTGCCCGTATTTGTTTTTGTTGTTTCATGTTCTAAAAAAAATATTTAAAATGATTTAAGTTTCTTTATGCTGCTGAAGTAGTGCAGTAAGGTAGATCCAAAATGTTAAGTCATCTATATATATATATATATATATATATATATACATACAAATAAAATGAATAAATAAATATACCTCTGGCTGCATGGCTTCCCCATCTCTCGCAGTCACCACAGGGCTCATCCGTGAATTTTGGATCACCAATCAAAGAACAAATCTGCATAAAGTGCAAAAAGTAAATTAGATTAGACCTCATATATTTCAAAATCTCAACATAAAACTATTCAAATTGTTCATACAAATGTTAAGATACCTGAATATAACACACAGGTATTCTCCATTTTGAAAAGTCCCCTTGACATTATGACATTTTACATTTTTCTCCAGCTGAATTCAGACAAGACTGAAATCATTGTCTGTGGCCCTCAGAAACAAAGTGTTAACAGTCACCTCCAGAGTCTCGCTCTAAAACCTACAAATCAAGTTAAATCTGGGGGTAAAAATGGACTCAAGACTTGAATTTTAACAGCCACGTCAGATCAATAACATCAGCAGCCTTTTACCACAGCAGCCTTTTATCATCTAGAAAACATTGCCAAAATCAAAAGTATAGTGTCTAAACCAGACTTGGAGAGACTTATCTATGCGTTACGGCCTGCTCACTAGCCTCTCCAAACGAGCTGTAAAACAGCTGCAGTACATCCAGAACGCTGCTGCTCGGGTCCTGACCAGAACCAGGAAGTATGATCACATTAGTCCTGACTGCCTTCAAGTACTAGTGTCGATAACTCTTTATCAGTGTGAAATTGCACATGAAACACCCCCTCATCTCGAAATTTCTACAGAGGTTCCTGAAATGAAATAACCTTTGACCTCTCATTATGGCGGACATCAGTAAAAAAGTCCCAATTTAAACATATTAAAAGATTTGTCCACCTGTTAGCAAGGTATGTTGATGCTGCATAATTACATGGGTTACACAAGTTGAACGACATCTCTATTTACACTTAATAAAATAACATTTGGAATTGTTTGCTTTTTTTCCCTGTGCTATCTGCTTTACAAGAAAGCACTTGTTATTACTTCACTGGTTGAAAGGATTATCTTTTTTCCAGAGCACATGAGGGCAGCATTAGCAGGGCGAATCTGCGTTTCCGTTTTATCAGCTAAATTCTGGAAAAGTCTTCCTGAGAATGTGAGACAGAACTCTACTCTGGCAAAGTTGAAATCTAAGATAAAAACAGTTTTGTTCAGCTGTGCATATGACTGAAAGCAATGTATTTGCACTCTTCTCTTTTAAAGTACATTTTATAGTGATAGTTTAAATGTTTCTATCAGTTTTGTCATTTTAATGCATATTTTCCTGTTATGTTTATGTTACTTTGTTCCAAACTGTGCTCTACAAATAAACATGCCTTGCTTTGGCCAAGTTTTATATCATTTTCAATAACACAAAATGCAAAAACGCGTCAACATGTTAATGAATAATAACTGGAATAATGAATCTTGTTTATCCGTAAAATCTACTCACCTGGACCGGAAATGTTGTCCACAAACAGGACTGACTTTTCTCGCACACGCAGATGTATAACAGGCTCTATAGTGGCTGCATTCATAAGTACTCTGTATAGTATATTTACTATTTTTAATCATTCTTTTGAGGAGCACGAGGTGCACGTGCTTTCATGAACGTGCCGTTGCGCTACAGCGCCCTCTGCTGCATTACATGTGGACCCACAGGCCACATGCCTGCCACAGATGAATAACACAATGAGACAACGTAATCATTAGAGCTGATTTTTTTGTGTCTTTACAGCACAAGAGAAATCTGAACATCAAAACACTTTGTGACTCGTGACATGTGAAATTTGAGAGTAACTGTTTAATTTGGAAGACTTAACAGTTTAAAATAATTATTTCAATCTTTAACATTTTCTCTTTTGTTTTTCTCTTTGCATCATTAGTTTACCCTTTTCTGCATCGTTTCCCCAAACCTGCACAGACTACTCACATCAGATGGGACTGTAATCTGATTACTCCAGGAATCAGAAATCAGAAATGTGGTCGTGTAAACATCATGTCAGAGATAAAGATCTGATAACACTTTACTATTATAGTATATTATTACTTTATTACTACTACTAAGTATTACCAAAATGATATACCAATACCAGAATACAAAGCAGACAATTAAATTATGCAAATAAACAAACCAAAAGCACACAACAATTTACATGCATTTGACATTCGCAATATAAAAAATAAAAAAATCCTCAAAATGTTTTCCACTTTCTGCTGATAAACTTTACATTTATTAGTTACAATTTAATCACTGCTGGTCTAAAAACAACCCAGCTTGGTACCAAAATGGATTTTAATTGTAATTAATAAATATTATGACATTTTTTACAGCTTTAACCTTGCTGATTCTGATTTTGCAGCTTCTTTCCAATATCTAATCAGACAAACCTATCTCCACCTCACACACTCAGTCCAAACCAACATTTGAATTTAAGGTATCGTCATCCATCATTGTCGTCTTTCAACAGACACGATGTTTCCTTCATTCCCCACTCTGCTCACATAAAAGACTGTCATGCACTTCCTCTTTCACGTCACTCTCTTCTCCTTGTTCTCCCACAACACCTCCCTGCCTCTCCTCTTCTCCTCCCTGCTCCTCGCTCATTTCTTTTTTGATTTCAGCGTATTCGCTCTCGGCGGTCTCCTGTGGCTTCTCCTCCTCTTCAGCTCTCTGCTTTCTTAGAGCAGAGAAGTCGATGTCCGAGTACTCCACGTCGGAGTTCCACTTTGGGCCGTCAGCGTCCTCTGCTCCTCCGTGAGCTTGGGTAGCAGCATCCTGTTGTCCATTCTGTAAATCAATCCACATTTCACAACAGTGTACCAATATTTCACCACCATGCGCTGAATAATGTGTAAAGACATTTGTTTGGTCATAACCCTCTGGACAACATGCACATAAACAAACTAGTTTTAAAGTCCATGCACCTGCACATAATGCCTATAGTGTCAAGTTCAAAAAACACAATCTACAATGTAATTCAAGATCAATATAATACGTTTTGTGTAGCCCTTAAATGTGTGGCGAGGCCCTGGCTTATTGTTTAGAACTTACAACTTTTAGTGCTGTGGTGCTCACCATCTCCAGCGTGTCAGACATGTTGCAAGATCTCCTTCTTTTGCGTCTGGAAAGAGTAGAGAAGCACATGAACTCGAAGATATTCATTTCATTTCTCACTTTTTCTACGATTTTATTGCTCAGAATTCTCACAATATATTGCGTTTTAATAAATCTCATTATTTTTTGGGAGAATACAAACTTGCTCATTTACAGTGGTTACTATGTTGAATACTTCCACTGCAAATTGACACTGTATTTTTTTAAGTTATTGTACTTTGGATTATTCTAATGTAGATGCATAAGTATAAAAATTGTACATAGACAGTGCAGTTGTTATGCTCCTTTTTTAAACACTTCTGTATTTGCTGATCATAATATCTTAAATTACGACATCTAAAATAACTCAGCTTCCCACCATACTGAAAAAGAATACTTTACTTTTGAACCTACTAGATCTTTTACTGCTGAAAAACTGGTTGAAAAGATGTATACAGTGTCATGAATGTGTTGGTGAAAAAAGTGTTGTGTAACAGTACCTGCAGCAGAGTAGAGTCAGACCCCAGACTATTGCAGTCAGTGTGACACCGATCCCAAACGCCACCATGACCCGCAGATCCTGAACAATGCCCAAAACGACATCAAACACGTCTAAAGAAAGTCAAAAACATTTAGTTTATATTCATGTAGTGTAAGTCTAGGGGTCTTTAAAGGGACTATGCGCAATAAAAAAAGAAATTGGCATGAAATAAAGTAAAATCTGTTTCGCTCCAGGACAGATATGTTGTAAAAAAGCAGCTTTTAGGGTCAAAATGAAACCACAGTCTCAGATATTTTGCGTTTCATTCTCCGCAAAGCAGGAAGTGCGCTGTTAGCATGCTAGCTGTTGTTAGCTTCATCACGACGACAAAACTGCACACTGGCTTTTATAAACTCATCGTTGAACTCATCGATTCTCCATATACGTAAGCGAGGAATACCTTAGGACGGACGCAAGCAAATTAATACTTTTTTTTTAAGACAGTTGAAATCCGGTACTGAACCTTTAATATGGGAACTTACTCGTTGTCACGTTGCTAGAATGATTTTTATTTCCTGTGTCACCAGCCGTCATCTTGGTTTCGTTAGACTCAGCGGGTGCAGCTAATGAGAAAATAAGAATGTAAATAACAAAAAAATATCAAGAACACAGTCAAATGGGTAGCAAGGGTGAAGTGTCGTTCTCTGAGACACTGACCCACGACCTTCCAGTTTGTGGGTGAATACTTATAGCCACTGGCCGGTTTGATTCATGCTGCCACCCATGCATGCTGTCTTTGTGTCCTTGGGCATGACATTTCAATCTAGGGCTGAACGATTGAGATCAGATATGCGATTTATCTTTTAAAAGTTGGATTCTGTTCAAAGTGCACATTTCAAACATGTCCAACATTTGAGCGAACACTTAAATCTGAACAAAACTAATAAAAGAGTCATGTGCATTTCCAAACGTAGCTGTAGAGATTTAAACTACAGTGTTTAGCAGGTTTTATGCAGATTAAAACTAGATATTTTGTTGTTGGCAAAGGGAATAAACAATTGCAGTCTTCACGCTTTGCTTATTGCAACCATTTCGATTTGATTGTGATAAATCTTGCTGTTCTAGTTCAGTTGGTGGCCTTCATCACAGGTGTATAGATGTGTGAGGGCCTGCACTGCCCGGTTGTCATGTGGTTATAGCGGCAGCACACATGCCAGTTCTATTCCCGGCTCTGATAGGTTAGTGATTGAGTGACGTCAAGGGCGAGACTGAAATTGTGGTGTTAATTCGTCCCTCAGTCATCAACTTTGGCACAATTTGGAATTTGATAAGCAATTCTGAAGTCGAATCAATTTTTATCATCTTCGTCTTTTTTGGCCTAAGTAAAATTTTTATCTTTTGTTTCTACATGTCTGGACTACTGCAGTGCACTTTACACAGGAAGCAGAAAACGTGATCACACCTATTCCTCCGTATTTGCACTGGTTTCCTGTTAAGTTATTAACTGTTTGTTTTTCAAAGCATTGAATGGACCTGCCCCAGCTCCAGCTTGTTTGGTGCCTAAGATGAGGCTTAAAACCAGGGGGGACATGGCCTTCTCTGTGGTCGGCCCTAAGCTAACGTCCGAACGGCCCCCACAGTGGGGTGTTTTATGTCTTAACCCAGACATTTATTGTCTTGCTTTTAACTCTGTATGTGCTGTGAGGCCCTCTGTTGCCCTTTATTCATTTGATTTTAATCTTTTTTTTTTTTTTTTCTAGCTGTTTTATTTTTATACTGGTTTTATTTATTTGATTTGATTTTTCTTATGTATAACTTTTATTATTTTTATTTATTGTTTTAATTGTTCTTTTATTTTATGCTGTTTTTAGAGCTTAATGTTTGAGATTCTTAATATGTGCAGCAGTTTGGAAACCTTCCTATTTATAAAATGTGCTCTACAAATAAAGTTGGATTGGGCAACACTTTATCTGCGTTTTCCTCTTTTCAAATTGTATTTATTGGGATTCTTTATGCTTTAATTTTTTGTATTAGAATTTGTATTCACTTGTCATTTTAATACATATTTTAAGGCCCGTAAAGAATTATGTTTTGTTCAAATTTTACTCTACAAATACATTTTGATTGACACCCAATAAAGCCTACGGGCCAAAAACGAAATCTTTAAAATGTTTTAATTCTTGTCAGTTATTTTTACAATTTGTCCTTCAGAACTTTATGGAAATGCAGCAGACAATGAAAAGTTTAGTATTGTGAGAAACATGGATTATTTCTAACATTTCAAGATTAACGTATAAATCAATCAGTGAGTTCAAACCTTTTGATATCACTGTTCCCCTTGTTGTTGTTGCATTTATATTTGAGGTCCTCGTCTTTTCCAAATTTGTTTCTGTGTTGTTTTCATCTAAAAAAAAAATATATATATATATACATGAGATATACATGTAAAGATATACATGTAAACATTCTATAGAAATACAAATAATGAAATATTACTTAATAAATTGATAAAACACACATCACAGTACCTTTGCTCGTGTTTGCCGACGTAAGGAGCAAGAAGAGGTGGAAAAATGCCAAAAAACAGATCATCTTTATGTCGACTTGAGATTCGCAGATTCTTCAGATTGTCTTTACAAGCTCTTTACAGCTGGTCACAGGAAATCCCCTTGATAAAGATGGGCCAGAAGTAACTCCACGGCTCACAGCACACATTTGCATACATGGTTAAAATGTAATGTCTACTCTTGAACATGAACATGAACATGATGTTATACCTTGTTTTGGAAAGAAACACTTATTACGCTGCTTCTTATTTCTTAAGATAAGAGAAGCAGGAAGTTCAGCACAAACTCATATTTTCACATGTTCCCCATATTGCACAGATCTGATGTCTGATCTCTGCTGACAGCACTGTGGTCCGGATGAGCAAATGGGGAAGTCAAAATTAGTATCTCAAACCTCTGAAGCCAAAGCTGATAAAACACAAATGCTATCTGTAGAATCTGTAGAGAACAAACGACACATCATTTTCTGACAAGTTACTCATTGATCGATTATTTGTCTGCTCTTCATCAGTGGTGGAGAGTAGAGAAATACAAAAGTATGGGACTGAAGTAAAATTTTTAGCCGTCTGTATTTTACTTACAGTGGATACTTTTTACTTTTATTTAAATCTGAGAGTAGGTATCTGTATTTTCTGTATGTTTTCTGTCCGTTCTGAAATACCTTTTACGCTAAAAGTGCATTTTAAACTTTTATTTATTTCATCTGATTTTCTTTGCTCCTGTATCTGTACTTAGACTCAAGTAACAACATTGACAACCTCGTTCACCGCTGCTCTTCATATATAATGTGCTTCTTTAACCCTGTGTCTGCAAAATTATAACAAAGTGACATAGAAGCAGTTTTCAGAGTGCAGTAATATGCCAGGCTATTTGTACCAGTGGGTTTCAACATCTTGTCATCTTTGAGTAACTCTCTCACGTCTGCGCTGTAAGCTTCCAGTAAATGGTATCCAAGCGCCTTCATGAAAGCATTAGCCAGGAAATAAAATAATACTGTAATACAATAGAATTTCATTGCTTGTTTTGGTCACTGACTGAAAAAGATGTAGCAGCAAATCTGTGGAAACGGACTCTCGGATCACCACTTCTCATGCCATCACACACCATATTCCTATATAAGCCATGGGTGTATGAAGTGTCTTGTCCAAGTACACCAGAACTGCAAGCACTAGCCGGAGATCAGACGACATAAACATCCCACCTAGTTTAAAGTTTTCAAATTAATTCAGATTGTATTTGTTCCACATTTTTTTATTGTCTATATCGTTCAAGTTCTTGATCGTTGGGTTACTTTGTGTGATCCATTTTTTTGTGATGGCCTTTTTCCCTGCTGCTACAAGTATGTTTCAGAGGTATCCATTTATTACATGCATGGCAGGAGTTTTTAAGCCCAGATACTGATATGAGGTTTTACAGACACCAGTCATGTGAAGCTCTGGTCAGACTAGAAAGCCAGGCCAGAAATTGCTGATACCGTGAGCTGCCACCTTAAGAGAAAACTTCATTATATGGATTGGAGCTGCAGAATCATTTACCCCAGTGTTCACATCACTGACCCGGACCCCTGACCCCTGACCCATGAGTGCCAGTCCCAGCACATATAAAACAATAAGATACTGTGACTATGAACTGCGTAATGCACATGTGATTAGTGTTACAAAAACAAATTTAATATTGCTATACATTGATAAAGAACCTATTACGATAAACAATCATATTTAAAAATAATAATAATAATAATAATAATAAATTGCCACAGAAACCATAAATCAAAAGCAGAAAAATTATTATTACTATTAATTAATTAATTACTATTAAACCGGTTTCTTAATATATATTATAGCCAAAAAAAAAGAAAGAAACATGAGCTGTGATAATTTAATACTTTAGTGCTTATCTACTTACAAAATAAATATTGAGACCCAAAATATTGTTCTAGCTATTATTTAAGCTATTATTTATTGAAGTCAATATATTATTATCATGGCAAACCAACATGTTTTTATTTCAATAATTCAACGCAATGCAACAGTAGTACGTTAATATCTTGTAAAACATCAGTAATAAGACAGTCTCTCTTAATCTGGAAGAGTGGTCATTTTGTGTCTAAACAGCCTGTGATATTTTTATACAGTAGATAAAAAAAGGAAATTTTTCAATTCAATAGTAAAATAAAATACATGAACGAAGAGAATATGCATGTGATTGTTTCCTGATAATTTATCTATAACATTACTTTTTTGCTGTAAAAAAAAAAAAAGGATGTATTTTGCAAAAAACAGAACTTTCTTGTAAAATGTTTTTTACAAAATGTGTGCAAATGCAAGCAATACTTTTCCTTATACCATTAACATACTGTAGCAAAAACTGTGACATTTGTTCGAATGCACTTTACTCATTAGCCATTATTTCTTTCACATTGGAATAGACCTCTGCTTCTTCCTGCTGCTCCTCCTCTGAGACACTGTGTTTTGTGTGAATCATGGCTGCCTCGTCCTTATTTTCCAGCATTTCTTCACTCATTTCATCACTGTCTTGCTTCCGTTCAGTTATTTCTCTTTTGATTTCAGCATACTCTGTCTTGGTTGTATCTTCTCTCTTAAGCCTGTCCCTCGGATTTGTTTGTGTTATGGCAGAGAAGTTGATGCTAGCGTAGTATAATTCTCCTGGTTCAATCTTAGCTTTAGACATTTGTTCCATGTGGTAGTTGAGCTGTGAATTTCAAAAGAATACAAAACATGAATTAAATGAAATGCCAGGTGGAAAACTCAAAATTCTCTTTCACGTTACGTCATCACGTTGTTGCGTCATGCGTCAGAAGTTTTCACACAAGTGTAAATGAACGATTACACAGTTCACATAGGCTAACAAAAGCTAACGTTTAGCTACACAAAAAGAAGCATTCAGAACGATATTCACACCATTATTTTCTATTTCTTCTGGTTTGATATAAATCGCACTGCAAACAGTGGCAAGAAATCAGTGCATATAGGCCAAATTATATTGTGTACATTCATAAATCAAACGTTAATAACAAACAAACATCCAAACCAAAAACAAAGTAATCTGTGTGACATCTAAATGGGCAAATGTAATTTGTTGTCAATTAAATCGGACTTTTCATCTTAACATTTGTTATAATGCTCTTAAATAGCAGCTTTACAACATGATCATTATACATTTCGTAACCAGACCATTTCAAGACGACATACTCCAAAAGTCCGCGCTAACCGTCCTCAGTCTTTCACGCGTTCTGCTGTCACCGCGCTCGTTCCCGACGCCAAAGCGACATGGCGACGTCGTCACAAAAGGGGAGGCACTAGACTCTCTATTCAGGAAGTAACGCGGAAGTAGGGAACTTTTTTGGAGACATGCGCCAATGAGCACACGCCATAGGCTTGAATTGGGCGCCATTTTGTTGTCCGGGGGCTTAGTTGCTACAGGTGGGTTAAATGGTCACGTACCGTCCTAATCTTGTTATACTGGTTCACTGTATTAAATGCTTTTTATTGTTCGGATCTTAGGAGCCGACTACCGGGCCCAAACCATCTTATCTAGAGTGGGCATTTTGTTTTAACGTCGAAGCTGGTGAGTGAGCTGCCTTCGTTAGCTTAGCCTAGCCGCGCCCATTGGGTTGAATGGGGCGGTTAGCATTTTCTCTAAATGCCTACTTTCTCAAATATTATGTGTAGCAAACTAAATGAAACTTTTCTCACGGTCACTTGAAAACATATGCCGTGTATTGCTTAATTGTGGATGTATTTGGAAGCACTTTAAGGTCCAAACTTAATGATTGTTGTCCCTATTACATTCAAAGCACTTCATGCGCTTTAATCTTGAGGGTATTAATTCAATACACTGTTTAAGTATACGATTGAACAAGATGAGCTATTTTATGAATCGAATGTTATTTATTTACAAATTTATGCTCTTTGATGCTTTGCAATATTTAACACTGATATTGAAACTTGAAACTAGTTATCCGTTTATCTTTTGACGTGCACTTGATTGATTGATTTCTTTTGGTCCTGTTATTATACGGGCCAGGTTGGATGGCGAGCTAGGAACAGGCGGAACAGGAAACAGATTCCAGCTGAACTTTAGGCAGTAAGCCTTAAGCCTCCCGTCGAGCCAGACTCTACCACAAGAACCCTACCACAAGAACTCTACCTGCTCTGGTCTGGCCAGTAGGAGGCTCTTGTAGCCACCTTTTACTTTTCCCAAAGAACTGTGATTCAGCGTGACACATGCTGGGGACTTAGGAACTTTTTATACTGGATGATTTCATATGAACTACCTTGAACTATGCATTTGCATCTAACTATAACATGTATATATCTCTAGTCTTTTGTAAATAAGTCAATGGCCATTCTTCTGTTGTCTATGTTTATCTACTCAATATAAGGTACCGCTAAACTTAATTATGCTTTGTCTCTCTACTTACTTACTCTGTTCCGAGAGCCGCATCTAGAATGTTCTATGTGAACTAGCCCAACGACAATTATAACTACCATTGTTACCAGTGTTTATGCACTATAAATTTTAAGTGACACACATGCTACACCTTGTACAAACCCCATGTTCTCAGAGCCTTCCTTCCACACTAGAGAGACACAACAGAACATGAACATCTCTGGGGCTAATAAAACACTTGCGGAACAGTTGGACAAACTCCCCAAAACTCTAAAAATATAGAAAGTAAAGAGCTGATCCTGTTTTTATGTAATCAGGACAAAATATACATGTATATAAGACATACTGTAACAGCGGGATTGAGTGAAACTTTGTATCTC
Organism: Chaenogobius annularis; assembly: GCA_015082035.1. NCBI lineage: Eukaryota > Metazoa > Chordata > Actinopteri > Gobiiformes > Gobiidae > Chaenogobius > Chaenogobius annularis. The sequence continues at coordinate 26,066 of BJKM01000826.1, forward strand.
TTCAGCAGTTTGACAATATCCTAACATCCTATAGACCCTTCTAGTGTTTGTAAACAAAACGCTGCATTCAATTAACCCAGATCAGCCCAAATAGATATTTAAGGCAGTGACTCATCATTTGTCCAGTTGACAGATTTCGATTTTCATTTGCTATGTTATGCACTGCTTTATTATGCTAACAAGACAGCAAAATTACCTCTGGTTCATCCTCCTCGTTCACCATTTCCAAAGTCTTGGTCATATCACCATTCTTGACATCATTGTTTTGTTTTCTCCTGAAAATGTAAATTGCGTTAAAATGTATGCATGTAAAAAAAAAAATACCACACACACAAGTTATTAGTTACCTGCGGGATCTGATGACCAAACAGCACAAAACAGATGCTAGTAAAAATCCAATTAGAAAGCCAATTATGATTTCAAGTTTGGAGACAACTTGGATTATTTTCTCAGGTGTAACTGCAAAAAAAGACCACTGTTCCTTTTAATATTTTAGTCATTTTTATCCACAAAAAAGTAACACGGGTACAAAAACGACATACCATGGGGGTTCCGCTGTGTCGGAGGTGATGGAGGGTGTGAAATACTCCTGGACCTGCCCTGCTCTGTTGCTGCTCACACACTGGACCACCGTTCTGTTGTGCTCCTCTCCCTCTGAGGACGAAGCTGCTGTTGACAGTGTTTCCCGTTACCATGGTAACCAGCAAGTACACAGACTGGTCCTGCAGCAGGGTCCATGTGACAGTGGGGAGAGGAGAGGCCCGAGTGACGCACACACAGCTCAGGACCTCCCCATTATATGCACAGCCAGAGGAGTTCAGAATGTAGGGCTTCCCTGGGAAACAGAAGATCATTTTTTGCCATCTGCATTTGACCCATTCTTCAAAACCTGTCAGGCTAGGCTTGCTCAGGACTACCTTAGCTTGAGAATTGTTGCTAGATGTTTTGGTTGATGGAGGAAACCAAAGTACCAGGAAAAACCTCACCCAGACACAGAGAAAATATGAGAAAATATTGCTACTCGGAGTTGATCCCAGGACCTTCTTGCTGTGCTGCGTATTCATATTCTGGGATTCAACTGATATTCAGTGAAGACTGGGGCTATAGCATTAATACAATGAAAAAACCTTGCTGTTCTATCTTTTGAAAAGTCAAAAGTCCTCAAAATGGAATGTGTAACAGAACAAATAGTACAAAAATGTCGCACCAGTTCCTAGGGATTTCCTCAAGGACAGAAGGTAAAAGACATTGCATAGAGTTATTTTACTACTTCAGATAAAATTAAAGCAGCACCAGGTAACGATTTTTTAGAGCGAGTACGACGCCTGTCTCCATGGAGAAAGAAAGTTTAAGCCAAACTTGGAACATTCTCCAAGTTTTTTATGCCATTTTTTTGGAACACACAATCAAAGTCCAGTTACACATCAGGTTTGTGCAGGGTTTTTTTTATGGAAATAAAAACACCCCAATAAAATAATAATAATAATAATAATAATAATAATAATACATTTTATTTAAAAGCGCCTTTCAGAACACCCAAGGACACTGTACAAGAGATATAAAACAACGAATAAAACCCACAGTACAGAACTGGATGATGGTGTTGGAGTGACTGAGTTATGTGGTGTAGGATTGTCTGAAGAGGTGAGTTTTGAGTCTGGATTTGAAAAGTGGATGGGGTGTCTATGTTGCGGAGGTCAGGGGGGAGAGAGTTCCAGAGCTGAGGAGCAGAGCGGCTGAAGGCTCTGCCCCCATTGAAATAAGACGGAAAGAGGGGACAGAGAGCTGGAGAGAGGAGGAGGACCTGAGGGAGAAATAAAGGCCTTTATTTTCATTTACATGCAGAAATCTTGCACAGTGACGCTTTAATTAGTTTAAGGGGTCGTAATTTATTTTGTTCATATAATAAAGTAAAATCTGTACAGATATAAGTAAAAATGAGGCTGCTGTGGCAGAGCTCTCGCCTCTCAAGAAGGAGATCATGGGTTTGATTCCTGGGCGAACATAACATCACATGATCTCTCTGGGTGGAGTCTGCATGTTTACCGTGGGTTCTCTCCGGGTTCTCCAGCTTCATCCCCCACCGTCCAAAGACATGCATGTGTTAGGTAAATTGGCAACTGTAAAAATTGACCCTGTTTGTCTGTGTCTCTGTGTTAACCCTGCGGCAAGTTGGCCACTGTCCAGGGTGTACCCCGCCTAAGGCCAAAGGCACTGGATAGGCTCTCACCCGCGACCCCCTAACGGGAACAAGCGGTAGAAAATGAATGAGACTGTTGTTAGCATGCTAGTTGTTAGCTTGGGTGCGTACCTAATATTACCTGGTACCATATGTTTCCCCTTTTTCTTTGAACGCGGGAACATCGGTACCTCCTCCTCAAATTATATCACAGGCTCCTGGTTCAGGTTTCCACATCCTCGAATAGTTGTGCATAAATGTATGGTTTTTCCAGCATATAAACTATAGCAGCAATATCAACCTAACCCTAACCCATTGTCTGTCGGGGACACATAGGTACTGTATGGAGAACATAGGGCTGACCCCTTGAAGGGCAAAGACTCACTCTGGTCTTTGAAAGTTTGTGAAAAACGCGTAAAAACTCATCGCATTGAACAATTAGAATGCTCGGAATGCTGTAGGTAAGTGAAGAAATACATGTGCTGCAAACAATTTAAAATGAACACATTTATATTTCAAGTTTTTTAAGTGAAAGTAAAATGGTAAAACAGTAACAAAGTCAGGAATGAAACTGTGGACAGATAAATATTACGCCTATTAAAACATAAGGAATACTTACAAAGCACTTTCACATCCACCGCTGTGGCCAGGGTCCTGAACTCATGTTCCGCTGTGCACTCATAACGTCCTGCAGCTTCCAGAGTCATGTTGGAGATGACCAGACTGACTGATCCTGGCTCACTTTGATTAGAGTTTACACTGAAGTAGATTCCTTGTCCTCCAAGGGTGATGTTAGAGGCAGGGAAACTGTCCACTGTGCAGGTCAGACTCAGAGCACTGCCCTCCACTACGCTTGTTTCTCCAGATATCAAAGGCTCTCTCAGGTCTGAAAGAGAAAATGATCCAATGGTTTGATTGACTTTCTCCATACACAGAACAATAAACATATTTGCAACGTTGAAAAAACTCACTAACAGATGCTATGGGGTACAACATGAGATACTGCAGTACTTTTCCTGTTAGGCAGCAGGAGCGGGCTAAACTACGATCAAATCATCTGAATTGTTTTGGCAGTTCGATGCTTTTATACTGATGTTATGTCCTTGGGCAAAACACTTGACCTGCTTTTGCCCCATGTCGATGGCAGCAATCACAATTACATGTAACGTTTATGAAGGAATAAGAAAACATATTGTGCTTTTTGTGTATTTAGTATTAAACTACTATATTTAAACTACTATAACTGCAATATTGATCTGAATGTAATAATATTAATGATAGAAACTGGTCCATTGACTTCCTGTTAAAAACTACTCTGTAGTGGCTTTTTATTTCTAACCTGCAGAGGAATTTCAATAATGTATTTTTGTTGTTTAAAAATATATTATATATATATATATATATATATATATATATAGTTATTATTTTTATTTATTTTTAATGATCGCAAGCAGAAAGTATTCGGGTATACTTTCTGCTCAAGTCATGAACCACCACAAATGTTACTAAACGAAAGGGCAATTATCACTTTTTTAGTTTCTATAATAATCTAAAAAAGATTGTTATTATTATTCATACATTTTCACACATGATATGATTAATGTAAATTTATTGTGGGTATTTTGGGGTCTAATTGTGAATGTGTAGTCCACGTTTGTGATTGGGTAATGACTTGATGGGGCGGTACCTTATCTTATACCAGGGGAGTGGAAGGGGCTGTCCCCATACCTGATGAAGGTCTGAGGGACCAAAATGTTCTCTTAATGGATAAATTAATCAAGAGTGAGACAGTGTACGAGAACGTTTTTTCGGAAGTCTTGAAAACTCAAGTCCCAAATGCAAGCCAATGCAGTTTTACTCAAACACGAATAAACTATAATACAACAACGTGGGACAAGAAAAAGATGAGCGAACGCCGTTATAACATGGTTAAAAGCGCATGAAAGACAATTTGCCTGGAATATTCAAAACGTTAACATTAAATTTATCCATCTTGCATTTATTCGATACTGGTCTTTTTTATTGCTGAAGAAATACCCTGAAAAACATACATTCTTACTGTTATTTAAGTTAAGTTTAATGCCATACTTTGGGAGATAGATTTCAGGGAAAGTTTTAATATCTCCACGAAGACAAGCAGGTGGCAGACCCTCAATCAGAAAAGTTACTCAGTGCACCTTTAAGAAAAAATATACATCTACTACTAATCAAGGTCCCTTTTCCACAACAACACATGACGGGATAGTTAAGCACTCACATATGACAGAGATGTTGATGTGTCTGGTCTGAGTGCTGTTCAGATGGACACTTTCACACATGTACTGTCCAGATTGAGCCTGGGTCACGTTGTAGATGAGCAGTGAAGCTGATCCCAGGTCAGTTTGGCTGGACCTCTCAGTGCTTTCTGACACATTTAAACTGGTTCTGTTGGGTCCATACCAGACCAGCCGAGATGGAGGGAAACTGTCCACACTGCAGGTCACATTCAGAGAGTCTCCCTCCTGTACAGCTGTGTTACCAAGGATTTCAATGGCCTTGACATCTGAAAGAAAACATGTATAGTATAGTATAGTATAGTATAGTATAGTATAGTATAATACAGTAGAAACAAACAGCTAGTACTGCAATGCATTACAGCTCATATTTTGATGCTGCAATACATTTCAATAAAAATAAAATCTGACAAATCAGAAACAAGAGTATTAGTATTGAAGTGTTAATTTGTAAAAACAGATAAGGTAAGTGGCATTTTGAAATAAATGTCAAAAGCTTGTATTTGGCCATTGAAAACACTGCTGGACAAAGTTTAAATTATATATTAGTGCAAAAAACATCGATGCATGTGAGCAAATCTCTTCAACTACTATTAATAATATGTTTAGAAGATGAAATAAATCTCTTTGACACATTTTCAAAGTTATTGTGAAACAAAATGTGGTAGAAGCAAAATAATGATAGTACATATTTGTAGTGCAAGTATGAAACTTGCTGATGACAAAAACAAATCAAGGATCCACCACCTCCTCAATGGAGATGTTATGCTTTTTTCCACACTATGGCTTTCCCCTTATCAAAGGTGGCACCACCAGGCACAAGTTACAGGTCAGATCTGTGGAGGGGGGACCCCTGCACACACATTATGAATTTGGTTTTTCAAGGTATTTTTGAGCAATAAAACATCTGTACTTCAATAAATGCAAATTAGACATATTTAATGCCATAATGTGAAACATTGCAGGAAAAGCAACACTATACAAACAGTTTTGTGTATAGTACAGGTATTAATGTACATTAAATTAAACAGCAACATTTATGCCAACAATTATCTACAATTCCATTTAAAATACAAGTGTTACTCACATGTGACATTGAGCCTGACACGGTCCTGTGTGGAGACAGTATTAAAAGTGACTGTACAGGTGAGCTCAGCTCTGTGAAGCTCAGCTGAAGGACTCAGCTCCAGAGTGGAGATGTGTCTGTGATTGACAGCCGTCAGTCTGTGAGTGGTTGTCGTGGCGTTGGTTGGCGGGTCCTTCTCTCCTGCTGCTCTCCATGTCCATGTGACGATGGGCTCAGATCCAGAGCAGAGTCCAGGAGCGCTGCAGGTGAGAGAGGTGTTCTGACCCTCTGTGAGAGGAGGAGTCTGCACTGTGGGCTTCTGCTGCAGAGCTGACACACACACCACAGGATTGTGGGAGAGGAAACCACAAATACACCTGTAAGTACTGCATTATTACATGTGTGGAGTCATACTTACATGTAACAGAGAGTTTGGCTTTACGGGTGAATGTGAATCCATCATAGTAACCTTGCAGTCTAAACTGATATGACCCAGAGTCAGAGGAGGTCCAGGTCATTGATGATGATGCTGCAGTTTCTCCTGTATATGTCTGGTTCTAACAGTGACACTCGCCCAGAAAAACTGGACTGGATCCTGTTCTTTGTTTCCAGAGTCGAATATTATGTTAGAGTCAATATCACATCTGGAAGGAGGCCGACATTTGAACCAGACCAGACTTGAGAGATAAAAGTGTGAGGGATAATTAAAAGAGCAGTGTATAACTGCACACAGTCCAGCCTCTGCAGTAACCTCATATTTACTGAGTCGAACACAAAAGTATCTGGAACAAAACTCGGATCCTAAATCTGGGTGATCTGTAATACAAAATAAAAAAGACAGATATTTAACAAACAACTCAATGTATACAAATCTCATCTCAATCTCAACTCATTTTCAACTTATTCTTGTGAGTGAAGAGAGACACACACACATACAACTGAACACTTTTTGGCCATTCACTTTTGTGTTTAACCAGAGACAAAAGGGACAATGTGCACACAGTGTCCAGAGGAAATTAAGCAGAAAAGCATTCTGAAACTAAACTCCAAAAATGGAATAAATAGTCAACAGTCAACTTTTTACATGTAATCAAGAAAACATTACCGGCAACACAACTGCCCCACCTCGAGGACAGGAGTATTATGGAGATGAACATGAACATACTGATGCCTCTACTTCCCACCGACATTAAAATGTACAGGAAGTTAAGATGAGGAACCTACGGAAAGGGAACAGCACTTGTAATGGATGTTGCATTGTGTGCTTTCCCTGGTTGCAAAAATGAACAGTGAAGACATATTAAAGTTTTTACGAAGATATTTCAATATGTATAACAGCATAAAGTACAATTTGTCTACAAACTAGAAAAAACGAAATTAAAAATTAAGTACTTTTTGATCACATTTACTGGAGAATAAATTATAGTTCTGTTAAGTGTGGGAACTGGACAACACCTTACTCACACCACTTCATAAACTTACCTTATTTATACCACCCGCTCCCTTCCTCTTAGTCTTCTCATTTACATGCACCTTCCACCCCTTTTTCTTTCTACTTTTTATTCCCTCTATCTTTCAGGAATGACGGGGATACAAAAGCCTCAAGCTGGCTTTCGATTATCACTTTCTTTAAAATGACTTCATACATACGAAATTCATATTTACACTGAATTCTGAGGTTGTAGGGCCTTGCTAGTGAATTGACAATAATTGAGCCTATTGGATAAGTATTGATTCAGAAGTGATTGTCCTCTAGAGATCTGGTGGTTCAGATCTTGCCTATTTATATGGCTAATAATAATAACAATATATTTATGATAAATATTATAATAATATTTATCTATTCTTTCCTATTTATTGGAAGGTTTCTATAATAACTACATCTTGTGTGCCCATTGTCTGTTCTACCTCATACCCAAAGAAGCAAGGATACTTTCATGAAAGGTGATAATTAGAATGAGGAGACGTCTTACCTTGGGTTCATGCCAGTCTGCATTTCTGCTCTGTGTCGTGTCAAAACGGACTGTCACTTTTACTCTGCATCAGCTCATTGGGCAACAGCGGTTTCAGGAAGCTTCACTCTAAAAATATACATATATCAATGATAGAATGATGAGCTGGTACACACAAGACCAACTAAAATGAATATTGTTTGACAAACGGCATTCATAAATACCTACTTTATGTTCTTGATTGACTTCGTATTTGTGTAGGAGCTTTGGCAACATCATGTGGAGAAGGAGGGTAGTGCATGCAACTCAAAGCAAAGTCCAAAATATATTTAAAAAATGCGTTTATTTTAATTATTTATTTACTTGTGTGTGTATATATATAATTTATTTTTTTGACAATAAAAAATACTAGCTTTTTCACCATGAAGAGCTAGAGTTTCCTTTTTCATGATTGCAACTATATTTTAGGCAAGCTAAGCTAAGTAAGCATAACGTGAAACTACACGAGTAGCATGTTAGCAAGATATAGGCTAACAACTCAGTACAAAGAATAAAAGCTATAGTTATAGCTACCATGATGTCCATTTATTCATTATCAATAATTTCTTTGACATTGGAGTATAGACCTGAGTCCTCCTGCTGCTCTTTTGGCTCATTCTCTGTTGTTTCCTTAAACATGGCCGCCTCCTCATTACCAGGTATTTCCTCTTGAATTTCACAATTTTCTTGCCTCTGTTTGATTATGTCCAAGTTTAATCTCAGCATATTCTGTTGCTGTTTTGTCTTCTTGATTTTGTCTGTCTCGCTGGCTTCTTCTTGACAGTGCGGAGAAGTCAATGTTGGCGTAATGTAGTTCTCTGTGTTCAGCGTTAGCATTAGCTTCTTCAGCTGCATTCTCATTGAGCTGTAGGAAAACACAAGAAAACACTTCATGTTTAGGCTGTTGTTACTTACTTCTAAGTGGAATAATTTTTTCTCTTCTAAAAGCTATAATCTAGCTATAATTATGACAATTTACCATTTCCTTATTGCTAGTGTCACGGTCTTGTGGATTGCTCCTCTTTTTTATTCTGGAAAAAGAACAAAGTTTAAGTACAGTATATAAATGTAGTTAGAGCATGAAAGTAAATATGACCAGTACAGAGTGTCTCATACCTGTGACATGTCATGACCAAACAACATACAGTGACTGACAACAGAACCCCCAGCGCAAACGCTAACATAACTTCCACTGTGAGGATTTGCTGGATTTGGTTTTTAGGTAGATCTGCAAATAGAAAAACAAGGTTTATAAATAAAGGTTTATAAGATATTAACCTAAGCCCAACCAAAGAATGTCCTCCGAGTTGTTAGGAGTCTAGCCAACGGCATTAAGAGGTCAATTCTCTGCTTTGACAAAATTGCGTTTCCACTGTCCACTAAAGTATATACCAAAAACAAAAAACATGTTTTAGTCTTTTTAATTTTTCCATTCTACATCTGTAGGACAACACTTGCAATTTTGAGTGTCAATTGACCGGTGGCATTAAGATTTTCATCCTCAATTTTTGTCTCAGAGAAGTCATGTATCTGGGACGCAAAGAAACAGGGGGCCGCCGGGCTTTGTACCCAGTACTTTTGACTTGATAAAGATGGCGCTGACGCACCCTCATTGTGTGTGTTATCTGAGAACTAAACAGACGGTGACACATTGGACACGGCCAATGCTGTACATAACCAGTGCAGATGAACACAATTCTCAGTCAATTTTGCGGCTCCGCCCCACAGAAACCGTAGCACTAGAATAAAACATTGGATAACATTTTGTTTGAATAATTGAAAAGATTTTATCTTTCTTTTATACATTCCTTATTAGTTGTATGATTTTGTGTGCTTAATAAACTGCTTATGAGACTGTGTTGCAGTAAACTGTGTTAAAAGATTAATTATCTGTGCACTGTCTCCATGTTTCCACACCCTTTTTGGGCAATATATTTCTTCAGGGCGTTCGGATTAGTTAAACTGAAGCATACTCTCTCCGTCCGTCCTCCTCCGGACTAATAATTTTGATTCCCTTGTCTTTCTTCTCTGTTTGTTAATATGTGGGTTTGTGTAGATTTTAGACCCCTCACATTTGATGCCCCGCTCCTCTGAAGATGGATTGTCACAAATTTAAATTTGGTTGGGCTAATGCCCAAGTAGGAGTTTGTTAAAGTGTCAAGTTTAAAAATGTGGTAATTTTAGAGATTTGGCGATTTTCCCATAGGGATAACATGGAGGGTTTCTGTCATCGCTACGGCTACGCCGTACAAAATATGACTTCGGGCCCTTGGACTTCTTCAGGATCAGGACACCAAAAATAGAATTTTGTGCAAAAACTATATTGTTTAGAGGCCACTCTAAAGACTCTAAACCAATTAGTTCAAATTCTGGGAAATGTTTGCGGCTAGGCCGCACATACACAGTAAAACATATAATACAAATTTGGGTAACTTTTGATGCCCAAACCCTGAAGATGATTCTCACCAAATTTTAGGATGGTCGGGCAAACGCCGTAGGGGGAGTTCTTAAAAGTGTGAAGCGAAGATGGTGGAAATTTCAGCTATTTTGCAATTTTCCCATTAGGATATTGTTGGATGTTTCTGTCATCGCCGTAAAAAATATGGTTTAAGTCTGATTGGCTTTTTTGATCGGGACGCCAAAATAGAATTTTGGGCCCAATTTGGAACATTTTTGTAAAACAACCATTTTTGTGCAGATGGGAGCGATGTTAAAAATTTCTAAATACATTGTCCGACCGTAAAGTTATCCCAGAAATGTGGATAACTTTAGATGCCCTTTAACAATACATCGATTTTGAGGCCAGTGGGCAAAACGCCTAGGAGGATTTTTTGTTAAAGTTTGACGTGAGCAAAATTGCTGATCGGTGTTTTTCATTTTCAAATCAAGATGGCGACAATATGGTTATTCAGTGGGGTGGCCACAATAAAAAAAAAGTTGTCCACATGCGTGTCCCATAGACGTGATGTATTTTGACTTTTGTCGGAATTTTTTTTTTTTCGCCAATTCTGAATTTTGGCCAAAGTTTGGTGAGTTTTTGAGCATGTTCAGGGGGTAAAATGAGAGCTCAAAAAGCAGAAAAAAGTACCGTAGAACAAAAAAATGTCAAATAACAATTATATTTTAAGCAAAAACAATATAGCCGTTGCCGCTGCAACCACATATTATACATCGTTTGAAAGCTCTGAGCCTTCCCCATGCCACAGTGGGGTGGAATTGTCATCACGAGCGCTTCGCCCATTCACTCATTGTTGACTATTTTTCTCATAGCAGGAGTAAGTTTGCATGTCTTTTTCACTGGTTATTGCCAGGGGCGACGGGGTACCAAACATGCGCGCTGCCTTCGGCGGCGTTGCAGGACCAATAGATGAGGACTATAAAATAACTGAGATCCAATGTTTCAGCCAAGTTTTGAGGAGAGTCTAAGATCAATAGTAATTGACCTCATGCTTTTTTCCAGTTACAGGCCGTGCACTAAAAGGCCAGCTTTAGTTCAGTCATGATCTTTCAGTATTGAGAGATACTCGACTCGTCTGTTGTAGCACGTACTGCCTTTTACCTGTGTCGGAGGTGATGGAGGGTGTGAAATACTCCTGGACCTGCCCTGCACTGTTGCTGCTCACACACTGGACTTTGTTGTGCCCTCTCCCTCTGAGGACGAAGCTGCTGTTGACAGTGTGTTCTGTTACCATGGTAACCAGCGAGTACTCAAACTGGTCCTGAAGCAGGGTCCATGTGACAGTGGGGACAGGAGTGGCCTGAGTGACACACACACAGCTCAAGACCTCCCCATTATATGCACAGCCAGAAGATTTCAGAATGTAGGGCTTCCCTGAAATCAGATAAAAAGTAATTATCATTATTATAATTTTTTTTCTCTTTATTTTATAGGCGTATTTTGCTTTGCCTGTAAACTGTCAAGATTAGATCTATCAAAAGTACTGAAAAACAATCACAAGAACAATCAAGTGGATAAGCATTTTCTTGCCTTTAATATGTAGTTTCACTTTTATAAATACATAAATACAAATACAAGTCTTGAGCAATTCTGACATCAACAGGTGAGATACAAGGATGCGTCTTTGCACCCACACTTTTCTTTTCTGTGGTCCCTGAGCGTTTTTTTAAACCCCAGAAATGTGTGCAAGCAAAGGCCAAGTTTAGCAATGCAGAATATCAATTTGATTGTTTAATATTGTTTGTAACAAGAAATACTTCATAAAAGTAACAAAAATATCTAACTGTACTTTTTGGACTACAAGTCGTTACTTTTCCCCCACGCTTTGAACCCTGCAGCCCATAAAACATAATTTATAGATTGTTACTGGCTAATGACCACCGGGGGGCACTCTAGCAGGAAGTGCAAGCATTTGACACACTGTAGAAGAAGATGTCAGTGGACAGTGGTCACTTTATTTTAAGCTTCAAAATGCTGTGTGTTTTATTACAATCAGACTCATATTCACGGAGAAATTAGTTCAACAAGGAAGAGAATCTAGACGTGGCGAAACGCACATGCGGAGCGCGGACATGCAATATATGGCGGTCTGCAGTTTAGAACCTGCTGCATTGA